>DWQL01001178.1:0-12114 GCA_018231265.1 Noctuana haematospila | reverse complement strand
GCATACTCCCGGGGGGGGGCTGGCTAGAACTGCGCGAAGATCATGGAGTTTTTCTGTACGGGGGAGAACAAGGGGGTGGTCACCGGTGAGTTTTATCGTGTAGAAAAAAAGTATGTACGAAAGTATTTCTGACTTTGGCAGTTAAATAGTTATTTAAAAAAAAACATATAAAAATAGAATTTGTAGGTAGAGCTTACATAGTACCACCGATGCCCCCAAAACTCACCGTGAAGCAAGTACTTGTGTTTCGGTTGGGGAGAGTTGTTGCTGGCACACTATATTTGTGGCGACCATCTTAGTCCTCGTGCGTAGCAACGCCTCCACGTACGATCTCAGATAGGATTTCCCTTCTATTTGAGGTTGGCCGTGGGACGTCTATGGGTTGCAGGTGACCTGCGTGTTAGTTTGCTACTAATCAACTGCTGCTATACAAAACTTTTTGATATTGAACGTCTGCAATATCCTGTTATACAGCATACACGTGCCACGGCGGCTGGTACGAGAACGGCGCGTCGTTCGTGGTGACGACGCCGGTGACGCGCGACAGCACGGCCGCGCGCCGCTACTGCTTCGTGTCGCGCGACGGCCGCGACGGCGCGCTGGCCGTCACGCGCTCCGCCGCCAACTGCGAGCGCCCCGCTGTCGAGCCCGAGGCCATGCTGTTCGACACCAGCTTCAATGGTTGCCTTCCTTGCCTTCAACCCTTTTTTATGTCCCACTGCTGGGCACGGGTCTCTCCCCATAACCGGGGAAGGCCTGGAGCATACTCCACCACACTGCTCCAATGTGGAGTGGTGGAATTGTCACTAATCCGCATTGGACACCTTTGTCTACCTTTTAGCAAATAAGAAGATAGGATCGAATGCGCTAATCTCTAGAAAAACAAATCCTGAGTTAGTTTATATGCTGGTCCAAGTAGTCACTTTATAGAAATGTAAAACAAATAGTAAATGTGCTTAATAAATACTTTACCCTTATTGGTTAAAGGAAAACAGAGGAAGAGGAACAATATAGATGATATCGAAGAAGAATTAAAGAAATTCGAAATAAAAGAAGAAGTAGAGGAAACACAGGTATGATAGACTTCCATTTTTCCTTAATGTAGATATTGAAAAGTAATTATATTATACATTTTATACTTAATTAAATTTAATATAACAGCCTGCAGAAGCACCCCAAGAAGATAAGTCAGAGATAGCTGAGAAGAAAATGAGTCACAAAGAGAAGAAAAAATTAAAGAAGCAACAAGAGTATGAGAAACAAGTGGAAATGTTGACTAAAAAGGGAGGTCAGGGGCACAGCGAATTGGACGCCAATTTCACTGTTAGTCAGGCACAGAAATCTGCTGGTAATTAGTCCGTTATTCTAAATGATTTACTGAAGCACACAGTCATTTGATATAAACAATGATAGAAGAAGTTATGTACTCATGTTAATGCGGCTTTTTGCTATTTCAACCTTTTTTAATTTTGATGGGCAGTTGTTTCTCTCCTTTGTTGGGTACATTTCATGTCTAGACTTTAGAGTATACTCCTCTTCACTCCATTGTGAATTGGTGGTTATACGTATTTGGTTAATACAAACAAGACTTGGCACTTTTCAGAGTACCATTAACATCCCTTTCAAAGTTTAAAAGTTTAACAGGATAAAATAAAAAATTATATACTTTTTGCCTTTATGATCACCATGCTGACCAGGGCTGAATTGATTATCTCCGTGTATTGTTTACCAACTCGTTAATTTGTGTATTTTTCCTAATAAACATTTTGGTGTAATATAATGTGTCCAACACCCTGGTACTGGTAGATAATGCCATGAGGTATTAAGTATGCCCTTGTACCTCCTTAATTTTAAGGTGCGATGTACATTGAAATTAAACAAATTAACTAAACTACTAAACTTTCAGGTCAGATGGCAGCACTAGAGAACGCAGTAGACATAAAAGTGGAAAACTTTTCGATAGCCGCTAAAGGGAAGGACTTGTTCCTGAACGCTAACCTGTTGATTGCGAACGGGCGCAGGTACGGCTTGGTGGGGCCCAACGGCCACGGCAAGACCACGTTGTTGCGGCACCTGGCGCAGCGAGCCTTCCCCCTCCCGCCCCACATAGACATACTGCTGTGTGAGCAGGAGGTCACCGCTAGCGACATGAGCGCGGTCGACACTTTACTTGACTCAGATGTCAAGAGGAAAGGTAACTTTTATTGGCACCATACAAATATACTTTATTGGCACCATACAAATATACTTTATTGGCACCATACAAATATACTTTATTGGCACCATATAAAACAAATAGGAATAAATAAATAATAAATAACACTTCACACTCTAAACTCCAAACTATAGGATTCCCTGTTTTGTGGGTGCCACAGACCCATACAAACATCAAGACTGAGAACAGAAAAATAAATTCATTGATAAATTTGAATGGTGGGCCAGAATGGTAACTACTACACCACACGGGTCGTCAACTGTTGTTTTGTTATTCATGACGACCTTTTCAGGAGTTGTTAACAGTTTAGTTTAAAAGCTCTCTCTTTTTTTGCCTACAAAAATCATGATTTTTTTTGTTACTGACAAACCGTTCCATACTGATTTATTTACAATAATGTATTACTAATATGATATTTTGTTCTAGAGCTGCTCAATGAATGTAAACAATTGGAGCTTGACATCGAGAAAGGGGATATGAAAAAGCAAGATAGACTAAATGAGGTACTTTTTACTACATAAATTTATATTGTCATCACCTACCATGTACATTTAACATTATGTAATAGGAATTGATAAAAGGAAAACCAAAATTTTTATATAAGCACTTTGTTATTGCAATCACATCGACTCAATCACAGAACAGAAGAAGAGGTTTATAGACATGACGGTGAATCAGCTTCTACATTGCAATACTAGTTACTTATAAACTTACAGATTTGATTATATTTGTTAAACACACCAACCTTCATAGCATGCGACTAGTTCAGTGTCGGCTCTGAGTTTGAAACGTTATTGTGCGGTATTTCAGGTGTACGCAGAGCTAAAAGCCATAGGAGCTGACTCAGCGGAGCCGCGCGCGCGCCGCATCCTCGCGGGTCTGGGCTTCAGCCGCGCGATGCAGGACCGAGCCACTAAGAACTTCTCCGGAGGCTGGCGGATGAGGGTCTCCTTAGCCAGGTTAGGATTTTTAGGTTGTCCCGCTATAAACCGCCCAGCATGGCGGCCTGGACACTTTATTCAGCAAAACACAGTCATCCTGATTTTTTTCTACCTTGCTATTATAGCTACATAATGGTTAGTCAGGTCACAGTGGGCAGATTAGGATAAGTTTGCGAACTTTTCAAACTTATACAAAATACTCATTAGATAGTAGATACCAGAGTAATGATAATCTACAGGTTGTATTTCAGGCTACTTTCCAGTGAGTATGTATTAGACTCGTGCACATGTAAATTACATTAGTTCTCTTGACAGTGGTTATTCCATCGTCAGCACATTGTAGCCTGCTGTACTAATTAATCTTTTTCTGTTACAGAGCACTGTACATAGAACCAACACTTCTGTTGCTTGATGAACCTACAAATCACTTGGATCTCAATGCTGTGATTTGGTTAGACAAGTGAGTATAGTAATTAATTAATTGTAATGTAATTAAAATTCATTATAGGCTTGTACTAAGTATACAAATAAATCTAACCATACCAGTTTGTTGAAGTTTTGTATCCGCTGTGTACTTTAATGTACATTGCATTTTTTTCTAGTTATCTGCAGGGTTGGAAGAAAACCTTGCTAGTAGTGTCTCACGACCAATCGTTCTTGGACAACGTGTGCAATGAGATCATCCATCTAGATCAGCAGAAGCTGTTCTACTATAAGGGCAACTATTCGATGTTCAAGAAGATGTACGCGCAGAAACGCAAGGAAATGATCAAGGAGTACGAGAAACAGGAGAAGAGGCTTAAGGAAATGAAGGCCCACGGACAGTCCAAGAAGCAGGCGGTAAGTTTTCTTCTCATATTAACAAAAAGTGAAGTGATATTAAAAAACGTGCTCTTATGTAGGCACGTTAGAATACTTCTCACAATTTTAACATAATTATCACAAACGCGCCTAAAGAGGTCACTTTAAAAAATATCTAAAATCAGGGGGCTTATTCACTATGACATCAAAAACACGTAACTCAGTGCGCACATTACTAATGAATATGACTTCAACTCCACAGTGACGCACATTCCACGCTTAATTATACAATTGACGCGTCACACGTGTATATTATATATACTTTGTGTGGTGTGGCGCGATTCTAACCCACGTTTAACTATTAAACGCGTTATGAAATCACACGTTATCTATAAGGAATCTCATGTGTCATAGCGCATAAGGCCCGTAACGGCATGACTCATAAATCGTGTAGCAAAAATTCGGTTGGGGAGGTGTGGATGCTGCAGTCAGTATTGTTATGTATAATTTATTTTATTTTTAATGAACAGGAAAGAAAGCAGAAGGAAGTATTGACGCGTAAACAGGAGAAGAATCGAAGCAAATCGCAGCGCGAGGAGGCCGAGGATGGCAGCGCGCCCGTCACGCTCCTGCAGCGGCCCAAGGAGTACCTCGTCAAGTTCACCTTCCCCGACCCACCGCCCCTCCAGCCGCCGATATTGGGGTTGCACAGTAAGTAACCACAAAACCTCCAATAAATCAGAATAATAAAATAATTATAACCCGCGTTATGAAAACAACCGACTTCAAAATTGGCGTTAACATTCTTAATTCAAATTTGTAAATTTATGACTATGGTTTTTATATGTATAAACGTTCACAGTTTTTCTGTAGTGTATTTAGTATCAGCATTGCACCCGTGCGAAGCCGGGGCGGGTCGCTAGTTGTGTTATAAAATAATGCCAACAAATTTTGTTACCAGATGTGGATTTCAACTTCTCTGGTCAGAAACCATTGTTCAAAGGTGTAGACTTCGGCATCGATCTAAACTCTCGTATCGCCATCGTGGGACCTAATGGAGTTGGCAAGTCTACGTTCCTGAAGTTGCTGGTCGGAGAGTTGAGCCCTATCCGAGGCGAACTTATTAGAAATCATAGACTGGTGAGTTGTTTAATAAATGTACAAATTTAAAACTAAGAAGTAAAATTTATTTTCCTAATTAATAAATAGTATTTAATAGCTTTTATGCAATTAAATTGTAATTAATTGAAGAAATTTACACAATATAATAGAACTCAATAGCAGGACAACTCATTGTTTAAGTTTAAGGACCATAGTTTTGTTATTTATGGATTCTTTTGGACATGTTTTACTGGCAAATGTATCTTATTAATAAAAATGTACGAAATATTTTTTTTTAAATCTCTCTTATGTGCCGTATCTTTATTACTGAAGGTCGTCTTTTAAAAGCGGTTGTTGGTGTTCGCAGAGGATCGGTCGCTTCGACCAGCACTCAGGGGAACACTTAACAGCGGAGGAGTCGCCTGTGGAATACCTACAGCGACTGTTCGGGCTGCAGTACGAGAAGGCGAGGAAAGCGCTGGGCACGTTCGGGCTCGCCAGTCACGCGCATACTATTAAGATGAAGGATCTCAGCGGTGGACAGAAAGCCAGGGTTGCTTTGGCAGAACTGACGCTAATGGCGCCTGATGTCGTTATATTGGTGAGTGATATTGTTTTTTTTATCGGAAATGAGTGGCAAAGTTAATGGTATACTGGTATAGAATGATTAGAATATAATAATAACATTTTAGCAATAGAGCTGTGTAAAATAAATATTTTTAAGTATATTGGACGTTGGTCATATTATATTATCTATAATTTACTGGATGAATGCAAAGGGGCCTATAACGAACTTCACAAAATTTTCATGTTATTCTGTTTACGTCCCTTACATCAGACAACAGTCACGTGACACCTAAATCGACCAATTATTAAACGCTTCACACTCACAGCCCCAGGATTCCCTGTGTCGTAGGTGCCATGGACACATACAAAGACAATACACGAACACCTAGAACGGTCACAGAAATCTAAATTCATCATTTTAAATTTCTGCCCCGCCGGGGATCGAATGGTGGACTGGCGTGGTAACCACTACACCACACGGGTCGTCAATAAAATAGTTACGTGACACATTGGCCAATGAGAGACACGAGTTCTCTGAATGGGTTTTGATTGTCCGATAAATGCCTGGTTGTATGAAGTTCATAATACGCCCACAGGACGAACCGACGAATAACTTGGATATCGAGAGTATCGACGCGCTGGCCGAAGCCATCAACCAGTACAAGGGCGGCGTCGTGATCGTGTCGCACGACGAGCGCCTCATCCGCGAGACGGACTGTACGCTGTACGTCATCGAGGACCAGACTATTAATGAGGTCACTATATTATATTTAATATTGCTTTTAGATGACTGCAACCATTCTTTTGGCCTACTTTGGCTGTATGCGGCCTGCCACGAATATTCAACAAATTCAACATTACATAATATAATTAATAAAATATGAGTGTGAAATGTTACATATTAATATTAAAATAGGACTATATCCATTAATTAATTGTTAACATATTTAATTTAAATGTGTATGCTCGTACACAGGTTGACGGCGACTTCGATGATTACCGCAAAGAGTTGCTGGAGAGCCTCGGGGAGACGGTCAACTCGCCTTCCATCGTCGCCAACGCGGCCGTGCAGCAATAGACTAGCCATGCCCATAGACAACAATTCCATACACCTTAACAGTAACACTAAAATGTATTGCAATGACATAAATATATATGTATACGCAGTACTACCAACTTAATCTCAATGGTATATAATAATTATTATTTATGTATATCTGTAATATTATTCTGTCTGTTTCGTTTATGTATTAGACTATATATTTATGATTGTACTTAATATGTGTATTTTTCTATGGGCATTAGTTTGCCTTACAATAATTAAAAAAATAATATTAAAAAAAATTCTGAAGTATTAAAATTAATAAATAAATAAAAAAGTGTGCACAGTTCTAACGCGCCATCATCCCTTGTCCTTATGGTTCTATTGCTATACATTTTGAAGTTATCGTTTGGTGGTAAGCGTAAGCGGTCTACGGAACAGCTATCAGCATAAATTTCAAAAGTCTTACTGTATAAAATCAGGTTACATAATTTATTGATGAAGACAAACATTAACCCTGATTTCTATTTTATAGATATTATATTAAAGCCAGAAATTACTCTGTGTGATTGGTTTCCGTTATCTGTAATTAATTTGTATACGTCAATTAAACGTGTTTAGTAGTTGAAATATATTGATAGTTAATTTTTATACGACGGTTGAACACTTTACAAGTAGTACAATGCAAAATAATGTTTATTAGAACGATTAGTTTTAGATTACCATACAATTAAAATAATTGTTCGTTCGTTCGTTTATAATTATTTCGTTTTTGTTGTACAGATTATAAACTTCTTTTAAATTTCGAACGTAATAAAAGACTAATTAAACAATTTTATTGATGTAGTATTGTAAACTTTTATCTTTTTATTTTCATTAATGATGGCCATAAGTGCCTGACGTACCATATTTAAAGATCAAGGCTGACTGTAGATATATTATAATTAATATAACTTTATCGTAAACACAAATATACAAAATATAAATTAAAATTAGATTTCAATAAAATGCAATGTAAAAAAACATATTTTGTACCGGTCAGCCTACTAATTTTATTTACGAACCGCACGTCAAATAACAAAAAGGCGCTTTCCTCTACTTGTTTTTTTCCGCGTGTTCTATTCATAAAATTATTAGTTCATCTCTAGTTGATAACTATTGTTAAAGTTTGTCTTCCTAACAGTTTTCCTTGTACGTAGTTTGTTAAACGAAAATTATATCGATTCGATCGATTAAATTTATGCGCCTCGATTAAAGATTTTTTTTAAATATTACACCTTTTGAGTTATTTTATTGATTATTAAATCATCAACGCAAAGAGTAATTACAATCGCGCTAAGTCCTATGATTAATTTATTAACATTATAGTACATTAATTTCGTCTTATTTGATAGCATATTTGCATGTCTGCCTTTGAGGTAGATTAAGAGACTGTCTACTAGAATAAGACCACTTGTAAAACTAAATTATAATCTAGTCCTTGAATGATATTAACCGGCGCACTAATTTAATGTTTTACAAATTGCACATTGTAATTAACTTATTAGGTTTCTCTTTCTTTAGCAATTAGAGCAGTAAGTCTAGCTTCGCAACAGTCGAGGTCAACTCTATACTCGTCATAATGCGGAACAATTAATGCGGAAATTATCGAAGCGCATAATTTTGATCGTAATAGATACTTTATATAATTAGGTACTTATTATTGCTAATGTAAAATTTTTTGCAACAAAAGTATTAAATTACTGAGATACTGAAATTAAGTGTCCTAATGTTTGTTCCACGCACACCAATCTTCTTTTTAAGAAAAAATATTCATACATGTATTTTTATATGCGGTATCCTTAATAATAATAAGTATCAGTCACGTAGATAGATAAAGAAATTTTTAATTCGAATCTTATAGATGAAGTGTTTAATTTTTAAAATATGTGGTATCTATTTATAAAATAAATTTTGTTACGAAAGGTTCGAAATTGTTTTTTTTTTTCGTAAAATTATCCTATAAATACCCTACTATACTTACATATACACTTCAATTCTTGATATATTATACTATAAATTACTATTTATAGTATAATGTAAAAAAATCACAGCTCAGATTTACCTACTTAAATATTGCACTTAATCAAAAACTAAATTAAAAAGGAAGGTAACTAAACTAACTAGTTCCTTATTATTCCACTGCAAAAGATTCGTTGCAAATGCAAAATGCTTCGCAATCCAATCTCGTTCGTTCCGCCGCCGCTAGCTACCTAAGTAGTCTCAAGTTTTTTCCTCAATTTGCTCTCAGCCTTTCGCCCCTCCATTACAAAGTTCTCAGCTTCATTAGAGGTTTTTAAAACGCAAATTTTCTTTTCGATTGTAACTTTTTTCCACTTCTTGAAAGGAAGCTTCTTTTAGACTTAAAGAAAATTAGTATCCTTCCCTCTGAGGGGTGACAACGTGTTTTTTAAAACGTTCATTTGAATATTTAATTTTGACTCGAATCTGTTCTAGAATAACACACTTGTTATTTCATTTCAGTGTAAATAGTTAAATACCTATCTGTTTTGGTACTTATTTTAGATTTTTTTAATGTATGATCACGTATAATATTGTAAAGGTACCTACCTACTTAGGTGTAGTACACGTGCGTAGTTATACATACCTACTATTTAATTAATTTAAGGTCATTAATTGCCAAGTTTCCAAGTTAACATCGTTCTAGGAATAGTTAAGAAATAGAGTAAGTATAGAAAATAGATTTAAAAAGTCAGAACTAGAGGGAATTCGATTTACCTATAGACCTACTCAACTTACGTATTTGTTATTTTAACATTACGTTACTAGCTTCTAGCATTACGTTATGACGTATGTAGGTAGGTACTTAGACTAACTTATCTTATATATTCTTACCTACAAATTAAAGTTACAAAGGTAGCCGACTATCGTTTTAAATACATACCTACATGAGAAAGGTAAGTAATAATCATAAATTAGGCCATTCAAAAATTACCTACCTATTTGAAGATATAAACACTAGGCAATGTAGGTCTTACCTACTTATTCATCAGAGCCACTTAAATATTATAACGAAATAACAATGTTCTCTAAACGGATTTTCCTGGATGCCATACCGCACTCGCCGCTAAGTATATTATCTTAAATTTATTAGATAACAAGCTAACAATAAGAGGTATGCTTATCACCCCAAGAGCCTATTACTGTCTGGAAAGCATTCGCGCCCCTTCTTACATGGAACTTCACTCTATAAGACTTTGTCGTACTCAATGAGATACCAAAGGAACGGGGAATAAAGGAAAATGTGCTCAACAGTACCTACTGTGACAAAGTTGTAAAACTCAGTAGTGCCATAATTTCGTACATTGTGTACACAATAGAAACGATTACTCTCCCCCGCGACATGATTTTATTTGTGCAGTTATTCCGTCCTCGAAGAGATATTTAAATTTCATTAGGTTTGTTTTACACTTAATTTGTGAGGGGAATGTTGTATTGTATCGTAGGGGTGGAGTCTTGTTATTGCTTTGAGCTTTCGAGTTTGTTTCGTAATTTGCCCTCCGTATGCATTGGTGATTCGAATTTGAGTAGGTAGATAAATACATCTGATAACCACCCTACAATGGTTACATTTCAGATCTTGATTATGTAATGATGATCGCATGATCATCGCATTTTATCCTAACCTAACGTTTCTAATAACTCACCGGCGTTGACATTATAAAAAAAAATTACCTAGTCTACATTTTTAACTTTTTAAACATTTTTAATACCTAATCTCAACATCAACTCGAAAAGTTTCACGATATTGTAGTAAGATATTTCATTAAGCTATGTTTACTTTTTAGGTAGGTACCTACCTATATAGGCACATACCTAAAGGTATTTTGTTTTTATCCGAAAATTATGAAGTTAACTTTGCGATTACCTAGTAAGAAAGTAGGCCGTAGGTAGGTAACCTTTTTTTCCCTTTTTTTTTACCGCGGCCATATTTCTTTCGATTAGGTACATAGATAGTGCAGAGCAGATAGCCTATATTTTTTTAAACTCAATGCAAATGTAAGTACATACATAACGTAATAATGACATGACCTAAATAAAATTTGGCTACTAATATCGCAAGCGGATATTTATGATGATATTGTAATGAAGGTCTTAGGTTAGGTTATACTCGATAGGTAGGTATATATTTAAGGTTCCAGAGCGAGCAGTAAATGGAACATTTCGCAGACGCAGACTCCATTAGCGGTGTTCGCCGGACTGTCACAATCATTTTTCTTTCCCGCCGCCGCTAATTCTCAGCCGCGCTTCAGTGAACATTGATGACAACTAATATGTCTTGGTACTTTAATAAAATATTATCCTAATTACTACTTGTTTATTGCTCTTATTGGTCCGTTGTCGCTTGTGCGCAATACTGCCCGGTTCCTAAAAAAATATTTTAAGTAAGTACCTCAAATGTAGCACAATGTCAGGTTAGTGATCAAATTTAACTTCCAAATTTTCAGCTCAGGTAAAATATAGGTACTTATTCAGCACAACAGGTCGTTAATTAGAATAGGTGCTTTAATTTAAGCCCTATCTAAGTACATATATGTTTTAATTTATTTTATTTCTATGCCGATTTTTATACGGTTGAGTCACAGAATAATAATTGCTTAGTAGAATGCAGCTCTAGCGTAATAAATTAGGATTAGGCGGCAGATTATGCTGCTACAGTAGGTACGTATGTGTGTAAGGAAATTAAAACTGAACTTCACTTATGATTATTAAAATGTTCAAGCCATGTGGTTGCATAATGATTTATTTTATTTGTAAATATGAAAAAAATAATAAGGGTAAAATATAATCAAGTATCAAGAACATTTAGTCTACAGTCGGAGCGGGGAGGCTGGTATCGACTTTTATTACTCTGGAGGGGTTGGTCATTAGCGGGATAAAGCGGCTGCCACCTGATAAAGTGCGTTTTGTTGCTCACTTACTATTTTCCTATGCTTCACAATTTTATGTTTTATTTACCAATTTTACGCGCCCCTGCTTGAGCTAGATACGTAGGAAGGGTTCTGCGTCTGTCTATTAGACATGAATATTTAAAACTTACGATCTATGCATTTTTAAGTCATGTAGGTATACCTATACCGAAATGATTTATTAGATAGAACCATAATTGGAACCATAGAACTGATTTTCCGACATATAATTCGCATCTTAAGTCATCATTATTACATTGACTTATTACCTACCTTTCATTCTTAAAAAATGCAGTTTAGGTTGATCAAATAAAAAAATATTTATCTACATAATAAACAATGAGCCATGATTCATTATATTATTATCATGAACATTATTTTACTTAATTCGGCTATTAATTATCAATAGACAACAATCTTTAAACCTGGCCGGAGGCTCTATGGGCGGTTTGACGACATCAACCACGGGTTGGCCAC
>DWQL01001177.1:0-12116 GCA_018231265.1 Noctuana haematospila | reverse complement strand
GGTAGCAGCGCAACTAGATGCGGCCTCAGTCAGGACACGAGCCTGCTTGAGGTTGGATGTAGATGTCCATGGGCGGCAGCGACCACTTAAACCAGGTGGCCTGCATGCTCGTCTGCTACTTCATAACATAAAAAAAAAACGATAATAAAGTTGATTATGATATTAGTTTAATTAATTGAACGTGTATACTTCCACAGGGCATCCCGAACAAATGTCTGCCCCTGGACTTCATGGGAATGTATGCGCTGGCTGGCAGAGAACCTGACAGGAGGATACGCGCTTTAGTACGCCAATATATGCTGGCGGATGTGGTGCGGCGTCGCGAGTACATTCGGAATATCACCGTTGGCACCAAAGGTCGGTATTGCGTAAAGAGAGAGGACTGAGAGATGAGAAGAGTAGAGAGAGAAGGGGGCAGTAGAGAGAGAAGGAAAGAGGAGCGAGAGAAGGGGAGTAGTAGGAGCCGGGAGAATAGAGAGATGGAAGAGAATAGAGAGACAACGGAGAATAGAGAGATGGTAGAAAGTAGTGATACGGGGAAGAATAGAGTAATCTCTGGGTGAATGAGAGAGATGTGACTCAACGAATGTCCCTTGGTCTTAATGTTAACTTTATAATATAGGATCAGATTATCATTGTGAACGATATTTGTGTATATTTGACGGTGATTTGTTTCTCCCAACAGTGGAGAAGGCAGTGGCGCAAGTGCCTCACATCTTACCGGACTATATGCTGGTTTTCGCCATCCCCGTACTGACGCACGATCCCGCCTTCACGTCGTACGACAACGTTGCGCAACTCAAGGTGACTACCGACACAGATTAGATAGTAGTTACTATATAACAGATACACCACTCCCTTGCCGTCAACCCTTTTTATGACCGACTGCTGGGCACGAGTCTCTCCCCACGACCGTTGAAGCCCTGGAGCGTACTCCAGCTCGCTGCTCCAATGCGGGTTAGCGGCCAACCCGTGTCAGATGTTTTTAAACCGCCCAAAGGGCCTCCGACCAGGTTTAACGACTTATTTATCGATAACAACCGGGACCGACGGCTTAACTTGGCCTCCGAAGCACGAAAGCGCGCATGAAATTAGCCACTAGCGGTCAGTCATCCAAGTAGCGGCCGCATCTGACGTTGCTTAACAGTGAGATCGCTTGCGATCTACACTACCTGTGGACCTATTGAAGCTACATTTTTTTTTATGATATGAAGTAGCAGACGATCATGCATGCCACCTGGTGTTAAGTGGTCGCTGCCGCCCATAGACGTCTACATCTAACCTCAAGCAGGCTCGTGTCCTGCCCGAGGTCGCATGTAGTTCCGCTGCTACCCCGCAGGCTGAAGGCCGCCTCATGTAAGTGTAGCCGGCAACTGCACCTTTCCACCGAAACAACTGAATTGCTTCATATGCTTCACGGCAGACATGGGTGCAGCGGTGGTACTTCCCCGGTCGAACCACACAAGTTCTACCACCTATAATAATAATTATTTTTACTTGATCCGCAGGTCGTGAAACAATGCCTGTGGTTCATCCTCGAGCCGCTGATCACACGCAACGATTTTTACTGTTACGGCTTCTACAAGAACCTCATAGAGCGCCTCAAGAACCACAAGGACGCACTGTTCGAGACAGACGACTCGTATAACTTTGTGAGTTTATGTAGGAACTAGCTGTGCCTCGCGGTTTCACCCGCGTTAAGAATAGTAGCGTAATGCTTGATAGCCTATAACCTTCCTCGTGAATGTAGCTATCATATAGAAAAAATTTTCAAATCAGTCCAGTAGTTTCGGAGCCTATTCAATACAAACAAACAAACAATCTAATCTTTCCTCTTTATAATGTTAGTATAAGTAGATAACTTCGCTTCTTAATGTCCATTTACATATGTAGTTGCCTGTGTCCGTAAATGGTTTTCAGGCCTGGTAATAAATATCTAGGAAGACCTCATTTTATTTAAAAGCCCCCAAATGTTTGGATAATGACAGGTCACACTCTCCGCGCACAACCCAACTAATCTGTGGCACCTGTAATTGAATACTATTTTATTTTTACAATTATGGTGATTTCGTGGAAGTTTTTTCTGATGATTTTTATAAGAAGGTACAAACGGCTTAACTCTCGTAAATGTTTCGGGAATGCCCTACTAGTTTCAGACCTAAAGGTCTGGGTCCAGAGTTCCCGCGATTGTCAAATTTGGTCTATATAAAACATTGTTTTTTTCGTTTAGGGAAAATGCGAAACAATGCAATTTATAAAACATTTCTTAATTGTGTTTAGTTTCTCATTATAATACACGAAGGTAAATATAATATTTGAAAATAATTGGTCAGACGTGTCGTTTACATTACAATAACAATTTATGTATTATTTGGTACAGAGATGTTTCATATTAGGTACATCAATATTGCGGATTAATTGCGTTGCAATTTTATTTCACCCATTTGTTCGCTTGTGATGTGCCAAGTGTTTACAGAAAGGTATTTTATAGCTATCAACTGGTGTTCGAGCTTCATCGAGGGAGCGGTTACAGTTAATAGAGTGGTTAACCGTTAACCTATAGATAGACCGCTGATAAGTGCTTTTGTTTCATCGAAAGTGGATTAAATTTAATGATTATGTGCATAGGTGTAATAATGACAGGCTGTTTATTTATGAACATAATGACCATCCAGAAACGGGGTGATTCGGTACGGTATATAGTTATCTCCACTTAATAATTTTGGTTTTGATATCATTTTGCCAAAATTGGCATTGAAACAGCATCCTTTCAGAAGTTCTTTAGTTGTAACGAGAGACCGGGGGAGAGGCAATGGTGTTCATTAGAAGTTGTGGTTGAAAGATATTCTCAGAAAGTATATTTATATTATTATTCTAAAGTGTGCGTATTTAAAATGTTTTATTTAATGTATTACATGCAATCTCAAAGAATGTGTTGTCGAGCGAGAATAATTACGCTATTACACGGCTATAGACGGCCAACAACCTAATCTTTAGGCTCATAAATTTTGAATAATATTGAAATTTACGACTGAAAGTATAAACCGTTTATGAATGAGTCAGATTAAAACAATGCTCCACGTTGTTCTCCATAAATCACAGCTAATTAGTCTTGAATGAGATACATTACACTGTGCTGTTGGTTCTATCGCCAAATTATCCTGCGCGCCATTTGAATTTATGGACGAAGCCGCCGCCTCTGTTATTTCTCACAGTTCAAAGTACACGACTCCTAGTATGTCTATGTTAGACTTATATTGTAACTTTAGGTTTCATTTGAAGGATTCTGGGTTCGATTCTCGGCGGGGCATAAATTTAAATTACGAATTTAGATGTCTGTTCCTGATTTGAGTGTTTGTGTAATTGTCTTTGTAAAATTTTAAATATGTCCATGGCACCCACGGCACAGGGAATCCTATTTAGTTAGGCTATAAGTGCAGGGTTTTATTTATTTCATAATATTTTACGAACCGCATTTCTTAGGCTTTCAAAAATAAATAAACTTTCATTATAAACTCTAGTTATTGGTTTTGATTGTCGCGTTTTAGAACTCGACATTCGAAAACAGTCAACCTACCTACTTCTATAGAGTTTTATTTATTCATTTATTTAACTTGAATGCATGAATGAATGAAAATGAATCAGGTGAATGCATGCTACATTCCGCAGTTTCGAAGAAAATGTTCCAAATATTTGTTTACTAGAACCTCTAAGTACACAGAGAAAACCGATCTAAACTGAACTGAAGCCATCAGCTCAACGTGCCATTACATGAAGTGATATTACCGAGTGGAACGCAACGCAATATACGTGTCGACGACATTTTTGCGGCGAATTACACGAGACTGAGAACAAATCGGGCATACGACTGCAATATATTAGCACATAAAGCTTTATGGCACGCGTTGCTTTGTTTTGACAGTCATTTACGAGGTAATTTGTCAATAATGTTCGGGGTTGACGAATTGTAATGGGTAATTCGTTTGTGAAAAGTCTTTGAGGCGCGAGTTTTACCGTAAAGATTTAAGCTGTTTACTTAACATAATTACGAATCGTTTTAGCGGTACTTGTGTTTCAGTTATTGCTTGTAGCGTTGATAGCCTAACGGGTAGGATTACAAAATAAGCCAACTAAATAGGTAGGTACTTATGGTAGAGAATTTGTTCTTTATACAGGGATTAAACCCTTTTATACCTACTCATAGGCGTAACTCGGCAAAGTGTTCTCTTCACTTAGGTTTTAATTATAAATCTAATTTTAATTAAACTTTATAGGTAGGAAGGTACTTTTAATAATTACTTTACCGAAAATATACTGACCTTAGGACAGGATATCTATACTAATATTATAAAGTTTGATTGTTTGTTTGTATTGAATAGGCTCCTAAATTACTGGATCGACTTGAAAAATTCTTTTTCTATATGATAGCTACATCCATGAGGAAGGTTATAGGCTAGCAAGTATTACGCTACTATTCTTAACGCAGGTGAAACTGCGTGGCACAGCTAGTAGGTATATAAAGCTGTTTATTTCTGAAAAGAAAATTCTTTAGTAGGTATAGAATTTTGTAGAAATTACATTACTGATATTCCGAAGACATCCTTTCATTGTTGCTACAAGACCTAAATCTGATGTATGATAAAGTAATGATACATACATACTACACAATAGAGGAAATTTTGCACAATAGGCTCTAGGCGACACCTTTTTCCCTACAGCTGCTATAGTGTGAATAGGTTTCAATGAAGATGATTGCGTCGGGTAAAGTAATTTATCAACCAAAAAAACAAGTTAGGTTTATTTTTCCAGGGCGTACTCTTCAGCTGTATCAGCTGTACCAATGATACGGGCCCACAGGCTATAGGGCCCCATACGTGTAGAACTGTAGACAAAAGTTCGTAATAACTGAAGTAAGCCTTAGATTAATATTATTAATTGATAATAATTGGATTATTTATTATTTGGGATGAAGGAGATGGGGAGATGGGAGTGCTGCTTACGTTCAATTTGAGCTTCATTTCAGTTAAATGGACCCCGAACCCTGCTTGGATACAGTGCTCATCTACGCTACGGGATTGATTTATACGTTACGTTATCTTTAAAAAGATAAAGAAATGAAGAGAAAAACGGTAGTTTGAGATAAGAAAAAGAAATTAACTTCATTTTTGCTATACCTTCTGACTACGTATCATTTGGACTGATAGCACACGTTTTTAAATAGTTCCTAGGAACGTTCTGAAGCCCGTGTTCGCCATAGATAAACTATTACCATTCTTATTTTAATACGATATGAATATTTTTTACACGGGGAACTATTATATTAAATTTAGTCGAACTCAATTAGTAGGTACCTAATCCTAACCTGTTAAAAACTTTCTGGCGGTCCTCGTATAGACTATAGACGTTGCGTCTATTGCTATTAAAATAAGACTTTTCGCAATGTGAAATAGGCGATGCTTAGCATTGTAGCATATAACTCATTTAAGTGTTAAAAATAAGGCGACATAAATTATGAAGCTACACCAACCCAATGACTAATTAAATAAATGAAGGGATAATTATTATAATTACTTATAAAACCCACCATGCCAAAAGCTCAACAGAAATGCCTTGTCCTTCAATAAGCTGGCATGGTACAACTTAACCTCTTATCAGGCTAATGTTTTTATCGAGTGTTTTCAGCTTATCAGCGATAGCGTGGAGTCTGAAAGCTTGTATCTACTCGTGTAGTGACGTTGATATCTTTCAGTGGGTAGCAGGATGAAACACGAAAAGTTATTGATGTGAATGGGATGATGTTTCTCTACATGTCTTCATCGTAGCGTACCATTCTTCGATCAAAAATCTTATTAAACCCCGACACAGAAAAAATGTTTATGTAGGTATGAGCTACGCAAAACCAATAACGAAAGAAGTGTACGCAGTAGGTAGGTAGGTACTTCCAACCTCAATGCGCAAAACATAGATAATTTTTTTTTTGTCTAAGGCCTAGAAAATGGTAGGCTGACCACGGTATTGTTATGTTCTACGAGTATTATTCTGTTTTATCTGTTTATTCACTCTACGCTGCTCTTTGCATAAGCGAATCCCCTTTAAAATCTTGGGAGATTTTCAGTTACCGGGTGTCTATTTTTTTATTACTAATATCAATAGAAAGGTCCTGACCTTAATTTAATTTTCTGTTTGTTTCGTGCAACGTTTCAAAAACTTAAACATGGATCCATAACGGAATTAAGGATAAAACGCGGAAGGGAAATCTACATTTTCAAGGGTGATAACTTTTAATTTATTTTTATATCAACAATTAAATATATTAATATAACTTGTTGAAAGAAAGTATTAAATAAAGGTAATTGACGTCGGTTTTATGACGACATAAAGCCAGCAGGTATAGGTATTAAGGCCTATTACTTTACCCAATATTTTGAAGGTTTCGGTAGGTAACCGAGGAATTATCTATCCTACACTTAGGTAGGTAACTACTGTCTCGAAATCATAGAGTTTTCTTCTTACTATATCAATGAAGGATCACAATGCATAATTATTATTACCTAAGTAAACTAATTAAGTAATTACATTTTCAATCCAAAACCAATTAAGATCTGTCTGGGTACATCACTATGATACCTACTTTTTTACTCGCAATTATGCAGTTTTAAAAAATAATTTTAACTAAGTAATTAAAAAAATTGACATTCAGTCGACAGGTATTTAATCTATTTCCGAAGTTATTTGAAAAATGGAATTGATTTGAATGCTTTGCGTTAATAACCGCAAAAATAAAAAAAATAGGAATACTTACCTATCGCAAACATAAAAACAATAAACGACATTTTCGATCACTTACCATCAGCATAAATTCCATATAGGTACGTAGCGATTTTACGGTGAAATAAATTTACCGCAACTCACTCTTAACCACAAAACTTTTCAGTCACTTAATCACGTACGTTATCTGTAGCGGTCAAATGCACGTTCGCGCGCGAGGGCCGCCTATCTATAAACTGACTAGTGACTTGACACAACTTCGCAAAGTGATGTCATGGGAATTACGAGATCGACGTCTTTAGAAAAAATTGTAAACTCCCATTTATCTGCTATTAATTGCGAATATAAGCACCATTTCAACGCTTGAGATTTTTATGTTCCCGTTTTTAGACTCATAAAGAAATATGAAAATACAATATTATTATGTATCTGTATACTTAGTACCTATAGGCATAATATTATAATTTTCACTTTATTTTATTATTCAAGCGATAAAGGAGAATTTGCATTTCGAAGTTGACGATTTCTGTTTCAAATAAATAAAGCTTATGGAAAGTGATATGTTGGAAAGTGTTCACGGAATCGTGTCGCGAGTGCCATGGACACACACAAATATAAGAACACAAACACCCAAACCGAGAAATGAATCTTAAATTCATCATTATAATTTATTGCCCGGGGAATTGAACCCAGGACCCTTCAAATGGCACACGGGTCGTCAACATGATAGTTGATTTGTACTGCATTATTGTTGGCGGGACAAAATTAAAACAAGTCGTGTCGGTAGTTAACTCTCCATTTATTGATCATAAAAACTTTATAAATAGAAGCGTTCCAAAAATGTACATGGCAATAGTTAACAATTCTTTATTTAAAAACATCCAAAGCGTTTCACTACTCTGGCAATACTTTAACATAATACTAGTTTTCAATAGACTATTTTATCCAGAACCAACTGGTTAGGGTATATTATATATAGTATAAATAACTTCCTAAACTGGAGACATGCTTCAGAAAATAAATTATTTAGTAAATGACTGTAAATTATTTATAAGATCTCTTATTCCTCGAGCTTCTATGTTGCTTAGTAATATAATATTTATATGGGTACTTAGTAAAATTAATAACCAATTTCAAAATTGAAGAAATATCAAAATAAGCTAAAAAGCGTATCCTTGAGGCATTTTCACTTATTGTTTAGCTTAAACAATGTATATTATAAATAAATAGACGTCTTAATTATTTATTAAAATATTCTTCAGTTTAAATGAGACATACAATAATTTCAAAGCATAGCCATAACCATAGCAATGGCGGTAACTGGCTTCAACATTTTATAGTCTTAAGACATTACAACGCGTTAGACATTGCAGGCCAGTTGCCACCTTCATTATTTTACACAAATGGGATATAAAAATAGACACAAACGAGACAAAGCGTTATAAATCATTGGCATTTCTTAAAACCATTACAGTTAATGAGATTGAGCTAAGTTTTATTTCCACAATCTCCACAATATACTTTTGCAATTGTACATAATGTATACTTGCGTGCGTACGTATACTTACGTACGTACGTACACTTACGGGTGTATAACGAATTACAGTGCTGAATATTATAAATATCAGTAATTTCATTTCCTCGCCACATTTAATAAGCAAGCGAATAAAAAATTTCATTATTACGGCTATTCTCTTGAAAACTGATAACACTTTATACATCTAGGATAATATTGTGCGGATATGCATCTACGTTACATTCACATTATACTTATTTATACTATATTAATATTTTAGATTCATAAATATCGATATAAAACTTCCAACAATTCCGTCGAACTTGGTTCACATTAAAAATGGTAACAAAACGTCGCACAGTATCACTAATTAAAACATTTTTTGGTTTACAAAGAACATCGCTCATATCTAATTAGGATGAGAAGGATTTAATTAGGATTAATAAGTAATTTAAAAAATTTAATCAATTAAATTACTAAGCACACTTCCCGTATTCAATCAACGCAAAGCCTATATTGATCCAGATATCTTGGTGGAAACAGCTGCTGGGGTCACCATTTAGAAGCATTTTAAACTATTATCACCATTTATAACCAAAAGGGTCTTACCGTTTAAAAAATTGAAAAATTTAATTTTTATCCATAAAAATCTAAATTGCGAAACAAATTTACGTGACTAGCAGAGAATATAAACAGCCAGTGAACGACGAATATACGTCGCATTAGAGAACAATTACGTAAATAAAATATACTTTGTTAAACAGCACCGCGGCAAATTAATATACATATTTAATCGTAATAGAGTAAATATTTCTTTCATATATAATAATAAAGCTAAATTTTACTAATCTCTACACAGGATATTCTACAGCCAATAAAAAGAAATAGATTTAAAAATTATTTTCGATTCCTTTACAATAAATGTAATCGAATACCAGAATCGAACGCTTTTAGACGCATCATAAATATATTATGCTAGCGACCTTAAAGTACACTTCCTATTCTAACAATCACTATTCTTTTCAAACTTCTAACTTCTCTATTCTTCTTTTACTTCTTTTTTCTCTAAAACGTCTCGCAAAAATTTATTATAGCTACAAAAAGTTGTAGCAAAAAGCTTGTTTGTAAGTACAAACTACGAACATTGTAGTCTTCGCTTTTTAAAAATACAAAATGGACGCCCGAATGTCGACATCTCGTCTTATTGTTTCTAATGAACACGAATATTTTCAGGCGTTTATCTAACTAATAACTAATACTTTTATTTTATCAATTTGATTCCACACACTGCATGCATTTGAATTGGGATATTTTGAATATCGAGACATTATAGTTAATAATTTCCAAATTATGCACGTTACCTTCTAGAAATGAACTAAAATAAGCACAACAGAAGAACATACTTCATATATTATTATTGAAATAAACTATAATTTTAATATAAAGTGTTGATCTGTATTGTGCGTATTCGTATATTTGGCATATTGGTACAGATGCGAAATAAAATAAAAAATTGGATTCAAAAAGAACTGATCTAGCATCTATTGTGTTAGCAATGAATATATAAAATTTTGTATTACTCATGTACCTATTATATATATAAATCGACACAATCATATATAATAAATTAAAAAAAAAACACATTTGGTTGATGAGAAATATATGCGTAAATATGATATACATATTATACATCTTTCCAAGTATGTATATAATATAATTTTATATATCACTATGAGATTCTATATTAGTCTTGATATAAATAATTGTATGTATTTTATTTTTCTGTTTCTAGAAACTTTGTGCACTTTCACAACTTATACTTAATGTTTATTGAAACGCAAATATAACATATAATACATTTTACGGCACTGCAATAAGGCAAGTACTTCTAAATGCCTCTCGATCACTCGTAACTAAACTTAATTAGTATTAAGGCAGCCTAAATTTTCCTTTTACACTTCCCATTTAAATATTTTATTGCATACCTTAAAAAGTAGTAGGATTTTAAAAACAAATCAAAACAATTCGTTCTAAATATCATTTAAGCAAAATACAATGCATTATCAATTTTAAGTACGAAAATAGGATTTATTTAGTTAGTAAAATGCCTATTAAACGTGATAGGAAGCATAAAATTAACTTTATAACTGATTTTAGTATCATATATTTAAGTCTTTTGCTGTGAATACACATACAAAAGTTTAATCATTCAATTCAATCATCAACAATCTGCCTTAAAATTCAAATACTTGCAAGCATTTATTTGGTTAGTCACATAACGCTCAAATCACACATTATTTTAGGTCTCACCTTTGATCAAATGCCTCTTTTTTTTAGACTCGTTATCCATTCACTCGTTCTATCATTCAAGAGAATATGTAAACAATTTAAATTTCTATTTTGGGTTTGAGGAAGCTTAGACTTAAATAGACCTCAGTTGGTTAGACGTAATTATCAGTCAGCCAGCGGTCACGTGACTCCTAAATAGACCAATGATAATAATATAGTCTCGTGATATTATACGAGTTTGCTGACGAGATTTAAGCTACCTGATAACTGTTTTAATTTCAAGGGTACCAACTGTAGGCTGGTTTGGACGCCATGACGTACAGAACTTGGCGGTGTGATGTGTAATAGTGTCGCATGGGCCGCAGTAATAGGTCAGACGTGCGCGGGCCCGGGCGCGTCGGCGCTGGGCATCTGCGCGACCACGTGGCGCGTGATCTCGCGCAGGTCGTGGTGCGCGCCGTGCGCCGCCAGGTCGAAGTCCGACCCCGACAGCGCCGCGATGTGGTTCCAGTCAGACTCTGCTGTTTCACCTGGATTTGAAATTGAAACTTTCATAATCGGCTCTTATTGAAATTCAGTTATGATCAATGTTTTCGATGCTCCGTTTCGATTTATAACGTAGAACTCAAAAATCAGACAGCACTTCGGCACTTACCATCGGTTTATGAAAGGAAAACTTATTTAACGATATTTACAAATATGAAATTATAATTCTATATAACATTTTTAAACGCATTCATTAATAAATTCTTACTACGTAGATAAATTTCCAAATATAAAATGATTATCATATATGCATAAATAATTTAATTGTCACTTAAAAATATGATAAATACTTACAAAAAGTTATATTTAGTACAGGCATGTAAAAGATAAAAGACATTAGTTACAATATTGTTTAGTTACATTATATTAAAAAAAGTATATATTATATATTTATTAATAAAATTAATAGTCGAAAACGTGTTAAAACCTTTTATAATTTAAATCAGCTCTGATAAGCTTAACGATATTAAAATTGTAAACGCCTCCACCATATATTATTATTCATCTTACAAAAAAGCGTAACACGACACTACAGGCAGCGGTTTGTCTTTCAAAGTCCTTATTCCAATGCACTAAGCAAATATTTTAAATGCCAAATCTACGTTGTAATCCTACTGCATACTTTGGGGCAAACGTGAAACGTCAAACTACGTCATTTCGTGTTGATATTGAAGAAAACAATTTCGTATGAAAATATTATGCATGTTTTGTGCGTCGTGATATTATGCTGCTGTCAATGCAAAAGTGATAAATGTAATCGTTCACTCATTCACTAACTTAATCTCAACTTAAACGAGACACGATCTGTGAAGTGTGAGACATTCAAAATGCTAGATTTAAATCAATATAGTAATAAATTATTAAATGATATCGTTATCTCGGATTGCCCGAGAACAACGTATTCAAATATAATATATTAGGTAGGTGGTAGAACTTGTATGGTTCGACCGGGGAAGTACCACCGCTGCACCCATGTCTGCTGTGAAGCTAATGAAGC
>DWQL01001176.1:0-12117 GCA_018231265.1 Noctuana haematospila | reverse complement strand
TTTCAAAATAAATTCCCTACCTACCTATGTTTTTAGGCATAGGTACTTACTATAATAATTATGTTGTTCATAAATATGTGGACAGGCATGGTAACTACACCGCAAAGGTCGTCGATAATCAAAAAAATTCAGTTAAGGCACACTTAAACAAATTGAAAAACTTTAATTTGCTAACATTAAGTACTTATAGCTCGCTACCGTAATATACTCGTATCTTCTATACCTACTTATAATAAATCTGTAGAGAGGTCAATTATTTACATGAAATATATTTCCAAAATAACTATCTGTGGGTGATTAGGGATCGATACTGATGCCAAAAATGCAATAAGTAAAATTTTTGTCTGTCTGTCTGTATAACCGTTATAGAAATTAAAACTACTCGACGGATTTTAATCAAACTTGGTACAATTATTTTTCATACTCCTCAGCCTGTTATAGTATACTTTTCATCACGCTATAATCAATAGGAGCAGAGCAGTGACGAAAAATGTTGGGAATTTTTTTTTAACGCGGGTGGAACCGCAAGGCTCAGCTAGTTTATCATAAAAGATATAGGTACCTTATTCAGTAAACTTCCGCAATTATGATTGTACTGTAACAACGCATATATCTATATTTATTATAGTAATAAATCACAGCATTCTTCCTTAACACAGCTGCAATCTTTCCCTGCAGATACAACGATATTACTTTTTCTTGTCTTCGTGAATTATGTCTGCATTTGTTCTCGCTTATGGATATGGCAAAAACGATTCGCGCACGCAATTACCTAATATGTCGGATAGGTGCCAACATAACGACTAAATATTAAAGCGTACATAGTAACGTGTCTTATATAACTATTTAACTGATGTTAAATTAGTGTTAGTGACGAAAAGTAAGTAAGTTTAAATAAGTCAGAGTGGTTGAATATATTATATCATCTGAAAAGAGATACTTCCCGAGAGAGAGTTTCCGAGGAAACTTTATAAGAGTAAAAAAAATACATGGTAGGTCCGAACCGCGGCTGCGCCAGCCTTATTAACCATTTTCGACAGCTGCCGCCAATGTACAAACATCCACCCAGTGTCAACACATTTCCAATTAAAGCCTTGGAATTCGACACCCAAATTAAAAACCTTGTCCACTTTCCAATGACAGGGTAAAATGTTGTTTTATTGAAACTGTTTTTGTCGAGCATTCGGTATCGGTAATGAATGTTAAACTAAAAACTTGTTACTTTGTTTTATTTTATACTTTTGTTTGTCACAGTTCAAGCACTTTGTAGTGGTTTGTAAAATAAAAATCCACATTATTAGATATTTAAATTCCGAAAATATTGTTATGTGTATACGACAATAGTATATTATATTATGTCAATTTCAATTTATTTAAAAGGGTTTTAAAAAGACTTTTAATTTAATTTTATTTATTTATTTCTTTTTTAGTTTGAAATCGGTTTTCGTTTTACTTTAAATAATTGATATCTAAGTATTCTAAGTAGGTATAATAATAATCGATCATTGCGCGAGTTTTATGGGCAAATAAATAATTAACCATAACTAAACTACAGTCATAGCGAATCTTTCTCGAGTTTTTATTGCCTTATATCAAAATTATTCAAACTAATCAAGCCAGTTTTATTTATCAAATAGAATAACCTAAAATGTCTACGAAATTTTCCTCCACAAATGTCCATTAGACATGAGTAACAGAAACTCTCGAGAGTACTTCAGGGCCGGTAGGCGGACGTTTGCCGGACTCATTAGAAGAACGCCGCAGATTTTTTCTCGCATATTTTGCGTTCACGTAAACAACTCAGATATTTTCCCGTAACTTTACGCTTCAAACTTTGTATGATCGTTGGGAATTTTCCAACGGAGTCCATTACTTGCCACACGTAATTACAAGATTAAAGAGACGAAGTTTGAGCGGGAAACCTAGCAAATGTTTGAGCAATTTGCGGGGAGCCAAAGATTTTCTTTTTTTATTACTTTGGCTTATAGCCCGCAAATGTACTTACAAAATCACATTTCTGTCGTCGCGTTGCTACTTTTTACTGCAGTTGGAATGAGTATTTCAGAATTTGAAATCCATTAGTACCTACCTTTTCCTACCATTTAGCATTGATTGTCATGAATTTAGTTTCATTACCAGATATACAACGAAGCCATCGCACGTCATCCAATTGAATCTCATCGGAACCTGAAACGGGCCTCCAGAACAGGCTAAAATGGCTGCCACTTAGGTACATAAAAGAAAGCTATACCAAGTTTATAAAATTATGCATTATAACTAATACTATCCCCTGGTTTATTAAAGACTTGCCAAAGTTTATTTAACTAACATGTATTTTATAGCTCTCTCAAACAATAATTGTAAGTCTTTGCAATGTAGAATCTTAGAAACCCAAAACCTGTCTGTGTCACACGATTTTCAAGAAAAAGTTTCTTGTTTCTTTCTTTCTTTAATTAAAAAAGAAGTAGGTAATGCTGTCAATATTCATAATTCACACAATACACCCTAAAATTATCCAAATATTAACGCTAATGGATTTTAAATAATTCATTTCCTTAAATTAATAAAATAAAATTATAAAATATGTTGTTACGGAAGGTTTGTTTTAATTTAATTCAATTAAAATTTTATACATATTTCAGTCATGTTTGAAAAATGGAAATAAGTAATAAAGAACTAAATTATTAATTTGTTTTCTTGAGATACGAACTAAATGACAACTCTTAATTAAAAAACATTAACAAAAAAATTTATTCACGTTACTGTTCAGAGATAAACATGACAAAATAAAAAAATTTGGTGAGTGGTTTAATAAAATATTACCTACCTACTTGTGTCGTAGCTACATTACATTCAGTGACTAGATTCAAAAATTCTTTTTTAAATTTTGTTACAAATAAATAATACTTACATTTTACGAAATGTAGGCAATATTATCTCAGCTATTTTTACAATTAGAGTAATGTATAAAACGTGGGCTTTTTTATAAATAAAATATGAAAAAAAGGAATAACTTATTTCATATTTCATAAGACCCCGTTTTTTCATTACGTTGTTTCAATTTATTGCCTCTTATTTTTAGTAGATCGGCCAACTGGTGTTGATTGTTCATCTTTTTCTATAAGCTCTTCATCAATTAGCAAATCGAAATTGCCTAAAGCCTCCAGACTCGGTTGTTTATTCCAACGAACATCTGGCGTGCCTTCGGGCGGCAAAACAACAGATAAAATATTGTCAATGAGCTTATATTTAAGAATCCTATCATTAACTGTGGTTGAAGTCAGCGACGGTGAAGCATTCACTTCAACTAACCAGGGCTTCAGTTGGTTGTCTATTATTATATCGTACCCGTAGCATTCAAAGCAGTGTCTGTCGTTAGCCATTACGGACGAGACTGCTTTCAACGAGTGCACAATAAGCCACTGCATAGCTGCAAACAGCTTTTCAGTCACTGCTCTGCCTCGTGCGCCTTCCAAATACAATCGTAAATTCTGAACGCTCATTTTTCCGCCATGTATGCTATTATAGTCACCACCATGTTTCTGAACGCTCAC
The DNA here is from genome assembly GCA_018231265.1 of Noctuana haematospila. Classification (NCBI taxonomy): domain Eukaryota; kingdom Metazoa; phylum Arthropoda; class Insecta; order Lepidoptera; family Hesperiidae; genus Noctuana; species Noctuana haematospila. Next base: position 8,563 of record DWQL01001176.1, on the reverse strand, counting down.
GTTTGTCAAATGTACGTACATGTTATCGAGCTCAGTGACGCTCGTATCGTATTTTACCGTACAAAATCTACAGAAGCCAAGTTGAAACAGATAAGCCTTGAGTGGCCGGAATGACGTCACTAATACGTATAATCTGAGATCGAATTTCTTGCCCCCAATTAATAAAGGATTGTCAATATAGCGAGATATGACGTAACTCTCTTTACTAAGCTGCGGGTGAAAAGGAGCTTTCGCCTCTCGAGACCACTTCTTAAGCTTGGAAAGCTTATTTATGAGGAAAATTCCGGTACCTTGAGACTTTCCGCAGGGCTTCATTATCCAAGTACTCTGAGGGGATTTGCGGTACTCCTCCACGAACATGTTGTAATCGGCTGGTAAAACGAACGTCACGGGTACGAAGTCAAGATGAACATATCGTGTGACAACGTGTCCGCCATGGAGAATGACTTCGGCTTTCTCTGCGAGAGGGTTCCCATCACGCTCTAGTTCCTTTCTGTACCTTTTAATATTTTTCACGAGCAAGTCCTTCCTGGAGAGCTCGTAGTGGTTCGGAAAGTGATTTATCATTTGGTTATCGTTCATTCGATATCCGCTTTCGACGCTGAATAGGTTACGACAAGTTTGAGTGGACGCCCAATAGAAGTTCCATTCGTCGTCAGGTCCCACTTGATGCCATCCTCGTCTCTCGAAGTTGCTCATTAAAACTGACTTCTCTAAGTCTGTGCAGAAGTTTACTCGACATCTCTCAGTAGCTGGTACATTAACTCTTCCATACAAACTTGTTGCTAATTTCTTAGCCTCTTGATTCATAGTCACCCTTTTTAAACTAATATTCGCAATGATAAATGTTTGTTACCATGGCTTAAAAATCACAGAGACAAGCCAAGTAAGCCAATAGGAAAACAAGCGTATCCCCTCACTATGGCTACCAGTAAACATCGTTAGCGATATTGATTTTTGTCACCTGAACCGCAGTGTATTTTACACTCGTGTGAAATCTTTTACGTTTTTTACGCTATTTTTTGCTGTTACCTTAGTTTGCATGTTTTACATTAACTGTATACGGTTATAGTTATAGTTATAGTAGTTGGGTATAGATTATAAACTAGTTTTCTGAATGTGCAGTCGAAAATCTACTAGGTAATAATTACTTAATAATTGATAATCGATAGTATTATGAGAGTCTAGGTCTAGTGCATTGGCTAGCAAGATTATTTTCGCATATCCCATTTAAAAATGTTCTTGCATTAAAAGTCCCTATGTCTTTTCATATTGCTCTTTAGATACCAAAGCTAAATTGAAATTTATCTCTGCATTTTATAAATGAACAGACAAATTCAGTACCCCAAAATTTTAGAGGAAATGAAGTCGACTCAAGTTAATTTTGCTATTCGAGTGCATTTACCCACAGAAGTATGCACGGTTAAATTAAAAAACGGCTTTAATTAAAAGGTGCAGTGTGGTATGACAATGAAATTCAGCCAATTCATTAAAGAGAGCGAAGTCTTGTAAAAAAGTAAAATAAACAAGAGAAAATAAATCCATGCAGCTATACCTAGTCTCAGAGTTATAATATAAAGGCCAAGAAATATTTATAGTAGTTAATTTAATCTACTCGTATCGGGAAAACAATTTGTAGGAGACTTAATAGTTTTGAAAAAATGCAGTTATATGTTTATTAATAGACATTATAACAATCTAAAAGTAGTTGTATAGACATACGTACATTAAGTAAATTTTCTTCAGCAAGAGAGATGACTCTCTGTAACCTAACCTGTAAATGATTACAGGTTAGGTTACAAACGCTTTGCACAAACGAAATGCGACAACCATTTGTCCTCTTAGAAACAACTGTAACATTATTCATCCGTTTATACACGGACATAACTTTATCCACGGACGAACGTTTATACACGGCTGTCCGTTTACCCGGAGACGTGGATTTACGGGACATACGTGTAGGTATATAAAATGTATTCTGAAAAAGTTATATTACGTATTTAAACGTCTAAAATAATCAATATATATGTTCAGTGTTTGACTGGTAATAAAACAGGGGGTCTATTACAAACTTTTAACGTTAGTTAAGTCAGCCAGCGGTCACGTGACAACTAAATTGACCAATGAGATTCACGGATTCTCTCAATGGGTTTTGTTGATAACTGTCTGGTTTTTTAAAGTTCCTGTCCTTTAAGTCATTTTTCTAGAATGGCCGGTCGGATAGATTTGTCTCAATTGTTCTCTTTCAATATAATATATTTAATCTTACTTACGTTAATCTTATTTATCTTTTACTGCAAAAAATAGAAAGTTTTATCCAACAAATATCAAACATTGACATTTTTAGTAACAAAGTCCTAATTCGAAACAACTTTACAGTCACTTAAATATTATCCGCTGTCGCGCGGAGTTTATAATATCTGCGAGTAATACCCCAGGGTACTGAGATGGTTCGCGTACTAAAACTGAAAACGAACTTTGTATTTCATAGCCGGTGATACGTCGAAGTTCTGAAATGTGACATAAATTTCAGAATCGCGTCTCCGGCGAACATGGGGTCGTTTTACGATACTTTGAAAAGCAATGTGTACTTACGAGTAGGTACACTCCGGTTACACGAGATTTAGATTAAAGTATACAAAAGTTTGTGTTGAATTTACAATTTGTTACAGGATATTTGTGTTTAGAAAGTTTTACGACTTTAATAAATTCCATATTTGAAGGGTAATCTCTGCTTTTAGTAAGACATTCAGCTTTGTTACTCAATTAGGTAGATACAAGTACATTATCTACGTTCTACTGAAACTAGAATTTACACTATACTTACCTACACTCTGATCTGGGTAGGTAGGTACTAGTTCTTTCATATTTTATCTGCCTTAGCGTATTTTTATCTTTTCCTCTTCATAGTTCGACTTACAAAACATCAGGTGTCATATTTCAAAGCAATTTCCCTCACCTGATTCGATCTGCTAAATGGTTTGGAAATAAACGATAGTTTTCATAGTGAATAATGTTGCACAATACATTATATTTAATGGCGTGTATAACATTACAGAATTTATAAGGAAAGTTTAAGCTGAAAAGGCAGTTCGCGCGGCCTTATCGGACGTGCCTGTCGCAGAACATACTAGTAAAACTATATAGAGATGTGCTCAATTTTTTTGCGTGTTCGTAACTGTGCGATTCCTTTCCACTAGGCGCTTACCCCTTTCTCTCTCCGCGCTAATCTCATATACCGGCAACATAATTAAAGATAATAACATACATGCTTCATACCGGAAGTTTCAAGGATAGCTTAGCTTTTAATCTAGGGTACCTACTTTCATAATTATTTTTTCATATCTAACCCAATTGTATGAAGCCATTCTAGTCTCCTTTAATATTCGACCGGTTATGGAATAAGAAGAATAACCGACCAGACTGTGGTCCTTCAATCAATACTACGTAACTACGCTATTTAATTCGGTTCTAATTTCCATGTTTAAAATAGAAGGTCTTTCAAATAATAGGTACTTTGGATTACTAATGTTTTTCAACACATCAAAGAATTTATGCGCATTATGTTCATCCTTTTGGGATCAACGCAAATCCGATTACGCGATTGGAAGGGATTGTTATGCTAATTAGTTTAAAACATGCGGCTAATTGCTAATGGATTTTAATTTTAACGAGTTTATATGGCAGGCATTAAGTAGGTATGTTGTAAATAAAGTTAATTAGGTAAAATTATTGTAGGGAATTAGTTTTTTATTTATTTAGGACTTTTATTTTACTTCAGATACTGAATAATATTACATTATTGAATAATTTACCGAAAATAAACGCAACACAAACAAAATTATTTACCAAAACACATGAACATTAGAAATCATTAAGTTAACTGCAATTTAATTTATATACTTAGTTAGCAGTAAAAACCGAATTTTCACTTCACGTGTGACGGAAGTTGTTTCGTAGATTCGTAGGAGATTGCACCGTAATTTGCGGTAACAGCTAATGCGCCGTGCACATGCAATTCAATCGTAGAAGCCAATCGCTATCGGGAATACAATCTTTACGATTCAATTTCTGCTTCTGTAAATGGCGTGGTGTGTTCAGAAAATCTTCTTAACTTTCTTTCTTACGTAATTTATGCCTACCTAAGTAGGGAAAGATTTTAAAAGACACTTGCACCTACTTAAGGAAGGGGTCAGTGCTTGAGTCATTATAATGAATCAAAGATCCGTTTGGCGGCTCAAAAATCATTGATTTCTGTGCTGATTTGTCTTAGTTCTCATTTACGTACTAACTCAGTTATTACTCATAGTTATTAAAAGTAGGACATTTATCGAATGAAAATGTCAATAAATACTTAAGTACTTTATTTAATTAAACTATAGTGAAATAAACAGCAGTGCAGGCATTAAGTATACCTACCGCATAATTAATTACGGAAATTAATTCGAATTGGCAAGGCTTCAAACATATAAATTTGATTTATTAAAATGTTCACTGATTTTAAGTATTTCGATTACTACAAATCTAGTTTATGAAATTTATGATGTTCATTGAACTTCATTGCATTTATATTGAAAATTATAATATTTGTACTTATTTCGTCAAAAATTGAGTCATATTGAAATTAAGAACAGAGAATTGAAAAGCGATAAATAGTTATTTACTATTACTTATGTTGCAAAATAATCGAATGTCCTGAAAAAAATAACTGGTGCTTTGTGCAAGCGTAATATATTCGAGATATAATATTATACAAGATATAATATAATTATACTTAAGTCGATTGCAATGGAACAGTGAACCCTCGTAACCATTTAATACACTTAAAAGCAATTTAATAAACTCAAAGAAAGAATATTAAAAGCTTTTCCGCGGATAAGCTGCAGGCTATCCAGTTAATCAAATTATGGATTGTTGCAAGTTGCAACAAAGCTTTTATTATAAGAAAATGGATGATACGAATCTCATAGAAGAGCTATTTTAATATGCTTGCAGTGTATTAAAAGACCTTTATTACTTGATTTATGGGTTGTTTGAACTATGTATAACCTTTGTTTCCCATTTTGGAATTTAAAACGTTAAAACAAAACTGCCTTGTTTATTTCTACTTAAAAAAAAAAAGATAAATAAACTCTAGCAGCTCATATTAAAAATAATTGCAGTCTATTTCTTAGAAATTTGCTTTGGTAATTTTAATTTGGTTTTTTTTAGTATTTTTTCAGGTTGTGTGTGTGTTGTGAATCTTGCCTTTTGGAATATCATACCAAAAACACAAACTTAATTCTGTTTCCATATATGTATATTACCAGAATAAGAATGATTATTAATCTTCTTGACATTAACTATTCTATTACACCCAAGGTAAGAGTGTCGATTCTATGTAAATAACCATTCATCATAATGTTCTACGAGTATTTCTGGTAATGATGACAAGCGTAAATGCTTTTTCGTGTGATATTTTTATAACGCGTATCAAATATTTACCAATATCTCTTCTTTAGAATAAACTTAGGTACTTAACGTCGCGGTGAGTTGCCTTGAATTTATTGTCTAAATGTCCTTTTTATGATTAAGTCTTTTATGTAACCATTTTGCAATAAATCGGACTTACTCAGATTCACATCCACTAAAATTTTATTTAAATTAAATTAAATCATTAAATCATTTTTAAATCATTAATTTATTTATTACATTATCAATATTAAATCATTAAATGACCCTTCAAATGGTGGTCCTGCTTGGTTACGTTATTACATAATATAGTAACAAATATATTTTTTTTCAAAATAAAACTTGTAATTCTTTTAGACTGGAATCCAACGGGAAAAAAAATTATAACTTTATATTAAATAAATAAAGTACCCAAATAATAAGATTTATGAGATCGCGATTGAATAGTAGGAAATACGATAGTATAAGAATTCTTAGAGATTTATAATTAAAAGCTTTTAGGCTTTTAGGTGTAGATGTTCATAATTCCTAGAAAATCTACGTGCCTTTTCGTTGATAATATAATCTAGAAGAACATCCTTTTCATTATTTTATAATCCATCATTAAGTAAATTTTGTATATCTAAAGACCAGAATAGCTTACCATGAAAAGGTGGCAAGGATTATAAGCTCGTAATTATTGTCTAATCTGAAGTTGAAATATCCTTTATGTCTCTTTAACGTAAACAAAATCTCAATCACATTCATAATAACAAAACTCCATTGTTAAAATTTGCTCACCGTTTCATTATCTCTACTTAGAAAGTAGATTAAATCGTAACTCTTTAAACCTCTCAAAATATAAGTGCTTTCAAGTTTTGTTTTATAACAAGCGGTAAACGAGAAACGATAAAATATGATAAATTGTAATACTTTGACATCGATCGCCCGGAAAAGTAGTTTTGATAACCTACAAATATCCAATCTTAATACTAAAAACATGCTAAGTCACACATACCTACATTCGATGGCCCGTTAATGCTTCAAAATATACTAATTGACTATGCTTCGAACAACGCATCGTCATTTTAAATTTAATGTTACCTGCAGCTGCAACGCCCGACACAATCATCTTCCGTCAGAAGTGCGTGACCTTAATTTAAGGCTGATAAAAAAATTTACTTCGAAACCTCCTAATTTTGACTTTCTCATACTCGTCATTGGTTAAACATAAATATCTGCAGAAACCCCGTCCATTGTTTACGTCTACCTTCAGAAACAAAACCGTTGAGCCGAAACGTTAACCCTTGCTACCGTTTAAATATTCATTCGTACGAAAGGCATTATTCGAGTGAGTCTCCTTCATTAAAATTCATTGGAAGGTGTCTCTACATCCCTTTATTTGTCGGCTTTAAGTTAACCCGCACTGAGCCGGAGCGACAACATGACAACGAATGCGGTAGTTGGCGTAATCCTAGTTTTTTTGCGTTTGTTGTGTATACGGTTTTACCCAGCGTCCAGTCATATAACTATGACGTCATTCTTGCTAAGCAATTGACTGTTTATTCATTACGTTAAAGATGGTATAGCTTACAAAGTTTGCCCCGGGAGTTACCACTACTGTCCTCATAACCCACCGTGAAGCAAGTCTTGTAGCAAGAACTGGTGCTTCGGTTGGGGAGGGTTGTCGTCGGACCACTATGTTTGAGGCGACCATCTTAGTCCTCATGAATAGCAACGTATGATCTCAGATAGGACGACTCTCCTATTTACAAATGAAATAAAACTCTAATTAATTGCCTAGTGGAGTTCGAAATAGACTATTAAAAAGTATATTAAAATTAATTTAAATGGTGTCATAATCCCAGTTAGTGGCATGAAAATTTTTAAAACGCTTTACAATTTCAGTAAAGCGAGATTTTTGCTAACGATAATATTCATTGCGGTAACGAATAATATAAAGTCCGTTGGATTTTATTTGATTGCGTTCATACCGTGCGGACTCATTCTAGTTAACATGGAAACAACATACAATAAAATGTAATGAGATCGTTTGGTTTCCAAATGAATATAATGTCTATCTGTATTGAAATAAATACGTGCGGGACTGCGCGATAGCTTTTAATTAACAATCATCATGGCAGACTATTGTATCTATTATATCTGCGTTAGATAATAAATCATTTGTAACTAACCTATTTCACAGTGAATAGGTAAGTATGTAAGACAATTCCCATTGACAAGAAATACAAAGACAGAGAAGAAATTCTCGTTTGTTTTTATATAGGTACCACCTCAAAGTGGCCCTTCTCCACTATGATTTAAGTGTCCAATCTATGGGTTATTATTGTTTACGACGCACTGAAGTCTGTGTTGCCCGCTAAAATTTCAAATATCTTCTACTATATCCACCACAGAGTAAAAAGAACGTCAGTATTTAATAAACCATAGTCTTTGATTTAAAAACACACATCGCAACCGATGTTAGACGGTGGCACCGACAGATACGAACTGGACAGGGCAGCCGCCGCGCGGCGGCCCGACAGTCGAGAGGTAGTCTGTCAATTTATGATAAGCACTTTGCAACTTAGTAGTAGAAGATTTTAAATATCACATAAGATCACATAGTTATGATGACCTCAGATAGGATCTATTTTCTATTTGAGGTCAAGCGTGGGTGTCCATGGGTTGTAGTGACCACTATAACGGTGGCCTGCACACTCCTCTGCCACACATTTACTATATACAAAAAAAAGAGTTCGCCAAAATTCACGTGAAATCTAGAAAACCGTTGTTAGCAACTGCGTTATCGTTGAATTATAAAGAAAATTACTTAAAACTAAATAAAGATTATTTAACATAACCATATACGTACTACTAGGTATATTATACTTAAGAAATCGCGATTGCTTATTCTACCAAGTGGTACAACCGAAAACATTTTTAAACATAAATTTCCGTCATATCAACGTAATTTAAAACGTTTCGCGTTTCTCTGAATCTAATCACTTATAATATATGAGAGCATAAAATATTTTTCACAGCTTACCTATATACTATTTAGGTCGCGCCAAGAGCACTTGTAGAAATGTCACGCTTATAATTTTTTACTTGTTCTCGACTTTCAGGTTTC
>DWQL01001175.1:0-12120 GCA_018231265.1 Noctuana haematospila | reverse complement strand
CCATAGAAATTGACAGCTGGCGAAAGCGTGAATGTTGACCGTATCCGTATAAAGACTATATAGAGTGTTGTCTATGTCGAGAGACGCAGGCCGCAGGCCGTCGGCCGATCGAATTGATGTGTTGATAAATACGCCAGGCCCCATATTATTGTGACAACATCAAGATATGTACTACAAAAGTGAGATACATGATAACGACGTGATCATCATATTTTATCGAAATTGAAGATTGTGTACACCCATTGCTTTTCATCTTTTATCCACATTTCATCCTTTATGTTTCTCAGCACAGCCATATGGTTTTCTGTGCTCTGTCGTTAAATTTGATAACCTGAATTTAGTCAATTTAGGTTGAAATCATGGAATCATTGAATTAAAAATCTTTGGTTGACGTTTGTATACTTACGTTACGACTGCCTCGGTCTACCTAAGCAAAACTGACAAGGACAAGTATGAAGTATGTCAGATGTCAGTATGTCAGATGTCAGACTCGTAATAGCTCTATGATGGCTCTATAATATAATACCATGTATGTAAATAAATAAATAGAGCCATTTAACTGCCGACGAGTGCAGCCACGCCGGCCACACTGCTCACTAATGCTACTGCTGTCCTTAATATCCGTAAAGAATTAATAAAAATGTTGTTAGATCATAAAAAATGTAAAAATGCATTAGTGCATTTTTACAAAACTGTAACTGGAATAGGTTTCAAGAGGTGTCTTTTGTTGACTAAAGTATTTTCAATTTGAATAAAAATTAAAAGTACCTATTCGTAAACTCAAAATAATAACTCAACTTTGTTTAGTTCAACAACTTAGATATTTTCATTAATTTCATACTAGTTTGAATAAGTTAGACTCATACAGCCGCAAATGACCGCAACCATACATTATGAAACAAAACATAGAACTTCATTAACGGTGTTTCGCAATTTAATATTCATTGTGCACCGACTCTGTACACGCAAATGCTTTATTAATTTAGTTTGTTACGCCATCCGTAGCAAGTGTAGCAACTATCTAAGGCGTAGCACGTACAGCTGTAAGGTAAGGCAATTTCGTACAAGGCAAAAATATTTATGGTGTACGCTTAACCTCACGCGGTGCACTAAAATGCACCGTGCGGTATAATTACAGGTGCAGACTACATTTGCAACGAGTTAATGTTAATTATGAGTTTATTATTATTAAAATTTAATTTGGCATCTGTTTATTGACGAAGTTGTAGATTTTTAAATAAGTATCAAAAGAAAGAATATTTGTTTTTTAAAAGTGCCAGTAATTTCGGAAGATTTGGCAATGAATGTTTTAAGTTAGTATCAAAGGCCCGCTTCTTCATATTTTCTCTATGCACCGCAATTATTACTGTTACTTTCAAATAAAAATATAATGACACAGTAAGCATAATAATAACGAGATTTGTGGAGGAGTATGGCTTAAACCCCTTGAAGATCACTAATTCTTGCAATAACGACATGACTTCTCCTTATTATTATATAAAATCCTTTAAATAATCAGAAACGTGAAACGTATGTAAATTAATTAATTTTATCACTTTTTCTCTTTTTTAAATTGTAAAATTTTTACGTCGTTACATTTTAATTAATTATGGTGCAGTGTGCATATAATGACACAATGTAGGATATCGACTTTTCCCCCGCCCCGGTTTAGCGATTGCCTGCCCAATATCACTATAGTGATGTGCCGTTACCGCATTATCGATATATCTACATAACATTTTTCTAACATTGCTGTTAGCCGTTTAGTATACCTACTATTCATAGTAGTTGTATTCTTTGACTTTTTATAAAATACTCTTAGCTTTTAATTAAGATGGATTAAAGTACCACAGTACAAAAAGCAAGGCTGAACAATTCGAAGTCACATGTAAAACTAAAATACTTGCAGGCTTTTTATAAAGTGCCATATTTAAAATGCTTTCGGTAATTTTTTACATTATTTGTTAGGGTTTTATTATGTTTGAAAGGAGTTGTGTACGGATTGCCACCGTTTAGGATCAGGTAGCACTACTCGGTTCTTCCTCTAATAAAACTGTGAGAAATGGCAAATCTGATTGTGTTTTCAATATCCTAATTTGTTATCGATATCGCATATCACACTACAACACTTGATTTTCTCATTTCAATCCGAACAGTCGGTCTCCAACCCCCGAGGGGTGAGGTTGTGTGCCGCGCTCCAAAAAACCATTATTACGATCGAACCAACCGATAACACGCAACGTGACAAAAAACGTTAAACAATAAACTTTTCATTCAAGCAATAATGTGACGTATTTGTGAGTGTTTGTTAGGACAATACGGTGCGAATTCCAATGAAAGCGTAAGTACGATTTATTGTTACTATACCTGTAGTACCTAAGTACCTACATCGTATCGTAAACGACACTCGGAACTAGTAATTGATAAAGCCTTTTAACGATTGCGTTAAGCTATTTAGTCAATTTAATCTAGAATCTATTGCTTAAGTGCAATAAGAAAGTTAAAATTTTTTTTTTTTAAAAAACGACGCATTGTTTTATTTATTATGTACGTTTCAACCGACCTGGTACACTAACATTAAGATAAACTAAGGTTCTATCTATGTATCTAGTAATACATAATATATTTCAGTTAAAACGGATGAAAAATCGTCTAAAGCTATCTAAGATACCGTCTTTTTATAATTACCAAGTTGTAAGCTATCTTTCTAGGTACCCAAAAGGAAAATTTTAAATCTTCTTAATTCTGTAATTCAGACATAGAAAAAGTATTTTACAGGTAGGTATGTAGCTGTTTTTTATCATAATAAAAGTTACAAGTGTATTTTAAAACCAACGAGAGGAGGCCCACTTATGCCGACAATAGACACCTTAAAGCTGAATTCATAATAGTATAATTAACATTTTAATGAGAAGTACCTATTGCTACCCGCAACGCAATATACAGCGAAACAATAAAAACTTCGTTGAATAGACCACAAATACGGCACACGAGTACGATGGCAGCGTATTGTAGGGCCCTATACAGCTTTAAGTCGCAATAATTTGAAGACTTTGAAGAGTATAAATCTTTCTTTTGTTTTACTTTTATTTATTCCTATATACCGATAGATCTAATTGCATAACCACATAATGGTTATGATTGAACTGTCACCTTTAACTAACACCTAACCAAAATTCAAAATCAAATTAATTTATTTTTTCTTTTTATAGGTACCTACATCATATTTAAGGTATTTGTATACATTCGATAAATGTTAAATAATTCGATACATCGGCTTTAGGCGCCCTTTTGGCTAAGGTAGTGCAGTCCTTTAAAATCACCATGCAGGCATAATTATGTAGGCACGTACTCTCATTCTGCAAATACAGATTATGATTTTAATAATATAAACCAGGGCACTATCGGAATAGGCAGGTATAATTTATAAATCTATTTTTCATATGCTTAATTTATACCTACAATAGGGTAAAATAAAAATAGCTTAACAGTTAACAACTTTAGGTACTGGCGTATATTTGTGCAATAACCATGTTTGCATTGTCACATTATATCGACAAATTGATGAACAAATATGCACAAAGGCGACGATTAGGTAAGATGCTATATTTTCTACTTTCCTCATTCCAAAATGAAGTTAAGAACAAAAATTCACCATTCTCAGGTGAGGGAAGTGGTCGCAACGACCAGATGTGCAGGTTTGGTGGCACCGGGAGCGAGTCAAGGCTACGAAAATTGCTCCCCACGGTAGCCCAGCGCGCGCGTACATCGCCTACCACAAGCTGGGCGCAGGCATGGAGGCGCAGACGACCACGCCGCAATCTGAATGCGAGTGCGGCGTGCACCCGTCCGCCCTATACCTGCTGGCGACGCTGCTGCTCACTAGGTAAGGTTGTTCTATGCAGCTAGGTGAACTTACCACGTAGGTTACCCCAGAAGAAAGGCTGAAAGATGTTGAAAGAACCACCGCTGCACCATGACTTGCCTAAGCAATTCATGTGGCAAGTACTTGTATTTCAGTTGGGCAGGACGGATGCTGGATACACTATATCTGAAGTGATCACCTCGGTCCTCATGAGCCCTCATCCCGCCACGTATGATCTTAGACAGCACTTTTCTCTTATTTGAGTTTGGACGTGGATGTCCATGGGTTGCAGTGACTACTTAATATCAGGTGGCCTGTATGCTCGTTTGCTTCCATATACGCTACAATAAACTACTTTACGTTAAAACCTTTTCTATTTCCTTTATATGGGACACGGGCATTTTCTCGCTACTGCTTTTATGCAGATGATAGAAAAACAGATAGAACAAGAAAAAAATGGAGGAACAGGGGAAAAACTCTCGAAACTCAAAAAAATGGATTTAGATTATTATAAAGGTGCATAATAAAAGGACAATATGTCGCAACATCAAATCGGACTTTACGCAAAACGGCTTCGTATAAATTGCTCTGGCGTAAGCTTTTACCCTTTACTGGAGGTATTTGGACCGCAAAAGTAATAAACTGAGTCTACATAACGAAGCCATTACTTAACTTCTAAACAATTTATTATATCCGGTTTACTGACTTTGCAATGTTCTCCTTCTTTTGTTCCATAGAACTAAATCCGATCATAATTCCATAGAAATAATTAAGTTGGGTTGCTTTATGATTGCTTTCGGTGTGGTTATAGTAATACTATAACCACTAAACTTTCTATAACGTGTTTTTCTGGACTGTCTGGATTTGCAAGAATAAGTTTTTACATTTAATTACTCTAACGCATTAGGCTACCAACCTGTAATGTTAGTTGTAAGTTATGAGGTTATATAAATAAATGTGTACATGCCAATTTGTTATAAATGTCATTATAATTACAGTCACATTACAGTCATATACAAAGACATATAAAATATTATATATCCCAATGAATCGTTAGTGATATAAAACACAACACATTAAACTCCATTGGAATGAGCCATAAAACTTATTTGTGGCTTATCGTGGCATGGACAGTTTAAATTGAATTAATGTTTTGCGTTAAAACTTTAATGAGTTCACACGATAAGTATATTTTATGTTTGATATTTTGACCTACTTTCATGTTTATCGTGAATGCCAGTTGAGTTAAATTAAATAAATGCAGTAAGTTAAATTAAATAAATGAAATGTAGAGTTTCTGATTTGGTTTACAGCCCAAACATAACTAGCATTCCTCCGTTCTTTCGTATGTATCTTAAAAGAAAATTTTTAACATCTCAAACTCGTAGCACCACACTACAATTCACTGTGTCGTGGGTGCTATGGACACTACTCTATCTACCTACTTTACTTTACGCGACACAAGGAACCACACTAGGGTGGTTATTTGGGAACACGCCTATATACTACACCAGATAGGATATGATTTGTTCTGTGTATTGCAATAACCACCACGTGTGATCCTTCTTTTCTTTTATTTTCGATAAAAAATTCTGAAACCGTTTTCAGAATACCCTTGGAATATAATACCTACCTATAAAAATATCACAAACATTCATGTCATTTTATTCTGCATTTCTTATACAAATGGAATTGCTCCGTGACGCAATCCACTTTGGCAACTTCTTTCCTCTAATATTTATTTATTGAGGAAGAAAAAATGGGAATAAAATAAAGATATCGCATAAATTATTTTGCATATAAAATTTATTTATTGCCTTAACTGTATAATTCGGTGAAAAGTCAGATAAAGTTTTAATGATCTATGTTCACTTAACTTCTATGAACGTTTGAAATCAATCACACTTTTGTACCATATCTTTTGCGTCGTATTCATATCCTCAAACAATACCTTTATTTGAGACGATTTATCTTTATTTATTTATTAATTTATAAAAATACATTAATAAATAAATAAATTGACAACCAACTGTATTATTATAGGTGTATACAGCATACCAATAAAAAGTAAACCACACTGAAATTATAGAATCCTTGTCACGAAAACCTGCATGCTAAATAAGTTTTCCATAAAAATTCTCAAAAGGCATGTGAAGTTCAATAACCCGCTATTAGCCAGTGTAGTGGAATATGATTTAAACCTTTTTCATGTTTTAGAGGAGGAAAGTTGTTGATAAGATAATGTTGAAGTAAATATTAAATGTTCTCTACCGTCTTTCCAGCCATACAACGAACACAAACAAAGTAAATAAAAGCGCTCGTAACATAATTCATAGCATATTCCACAAAATCTGTGGCCCCTAAAACACAAACGACGCCCACTCTGTTACAACCGCGAAGACTAATTCTATGTTGGCAGACATCGAATAAAATTAATGTTTTTTCCACAGAACTATTGTCTATTGGAAACGGCACATTTTAAATGGGGTATACCAGCTTAACTATCTAACTTTTATGACAAATCCATACATTTTCTATCAAAAAATAAAAACATTTAGAGACTGGTTATAAATCCAGCGTTTTAGTACCTAGTTATTTTCTGAACGTTTAATATGTATAGTCAAATTTAATTTAATATAGTTTAATTCGCGTTGCGACCAGCTTGTTTCCGATTACGTTTAAGTAGTTAAATTAAATTTGGGGCACTGTTTTCATCTGTATACTCATAAATTATTTATTAGGTATTCGTATTAGATAAAATTCAATTCCGGCCGTAGGTAATTTAACGTTTAGAACATTTAAATTATTATCTGATTTCCCATATTTTCATCTCGTTCACGTAGACGAAGTAGCGAACAGATGCTAGTTTTTGAATGTATCGGAGTCATTTCTATGAATTGACGTCCTGTAGTTTTGTCAAGGTCGACCCTGGTAAAGTGAAAAGCAAATAGCGGGCTGTACAAAGACGGGTGTAGAAAGGGCTAACAAAGGCAGGGCATATCAAACAGCGACGAATAATAGCCGTATGAAAACATAGTAGGTACATAATACATTTATCGTTAGTGTTCATACTAAGAATGGCCGTGGTACCTTCACGGGCGAACTGTAAGTTCTATCATCTAAAAAAACTGTACATACTAACATGTTTATCATGTGAGTTCTATCATCTAAAAAAACTGTACATACGAACATGTTTAGTTTTTATATTATGGTGGTTTTAAAAATCATAAAGTTCACTATTTTATTTTTATTTTATTTTATTTTACAATTTTTGGAAAACTTACAGCTAACTTACAATCTAGAATACAGGAGTAACAAAACATGGCCAATTACAAGTTTCCACTTATAGTTGATAAGTAGAATAGGTTGTGCTTAACTTACTTATAAATTTGTTTGTCTGTTTTAAGCGCCAAAAAGTATAATTAAATAGTAGAAAAAAAAAGGATTCTAAATTTATAAAAGGTTACAAGATGTATCTACTATTATTATTATTAATATTTTGTAATATGAATTTAAATTTAGTTAAAAACTTAGTAATTTTTTTGTTATATAAGATTAAGTTGGATATTATATAATTTAAGCTAGGCTCTAAAAAATCTATTAACAAGCAGATGTTTTAGCTGTCTGAGAGATGTATAGAATAGATCAACATCAAACTGCGTAGAAACGTCATTGAAATACCTACTCGCTCGCATCAGGTAACAATTTTGCCTATAATTAGTTTTAGCGTCAGGTATATAAATTGTGTAAATGGAGGGTAGTTCCTATTTATTCCATAAGGCATGGCGTTATTTTTTCCCATTCGTGTCATAGTACATCCCACGTTCAATTTCAAATAGGATAGAAAACCTTTGCCCTACGGATGCATCATTTCCTCGAAGCATAAACAAATATTATGTATCCTGGAAGCGCAAACATCTTCAGTTTTTGTAGCAAATTATTGTTTAATAGTGTTTAATGTTTACTCGTATTACCTTCACAATTTTTTAAATCTTATTTTCTATTGTCTTATTAACAAAGTAGTAAACAAGTAAATATACTCGTAATGTAAATACCCTTAGACCTTATTAATATCTTTAGAACCTCCATAACTGCTCGATTTAGAATTGACATGAATAGAGGCTGAGCTTTGACTGGGTTGCCATTATTCTAAGTGGCAAGAGATTTTATATGTTAGAAGTTCTATAACGTTCTATAACATTTCCGACTCAGAAACTTTAATCTCGACATGAAAATGATATCATGAGGGCTCACATGTAGTACCATGGATGGTAGTTAAATGTAAACTGTACCAACTTTTGTGATACAATGGCTCACGTTTTCAAATCGTATTACGATTCAAACGTCAAATGGTAAAATGGCCCATCCTTATTATCTGTAGTTCGTAAAATAATGTGCGTACAATTCCTGTTTAGGTATTCATATAAATGACAGTTTTGTATGGTGTTTCGTAAATTAGCTTATAATAAATCTGCGCAAGTACTAGGTTATGGAGGAGCGGGGTGTATTCCCGTTGACCCCACAGCGGTTCCGCCAAACAGTAGGTAAATCTCAATAGAGATTACAGATCGGTTTATATAGCACTATAACGCATTGTCAGGGCTGCGGGACTCGATATAAAATTATACGACGCAGTGAATCTAAGCCTATGACTCATAGACTAGATCGGCAATCCCCTAAGTTATTTCAATCACCACTGTAACTCTACATCTTACGATATACATAATGTCAGCATATTGTTATGATCTTTATAGATTGTATGGTTGTTTAGGACTACATAGCGCTATGTATAATGTTAGGTATGGTAAGCATCATGGTTATGACTTAAATATTTTAAATATGTAGCTAACAAGAATGAAGGCTACCGGTTAATGGTTGAGTATATAATACTTCTTTAAAGTCATCTAAACAAATTCACCAATGCAATAATAATAATAAATTAATTGTTAATTCAATGTAAAATAATTGTTTTTGTTAGAAATGGGTGTATGTCGTTACTTATCTAAAAGATAGGGTATAATATTTACAATTAAAATGCTAATTAATCTGTAAACCTATTAATGTCGTATGATCATAAATTAGCATGGCGTCGCGAAATTGTTTTGCATTCATTTCGAAAGCACTGTAACAATTCATCATTTTCCTTAGAAGTTCAATCAAATGCGTTTAAAACAATCACTCTGAAATTCACAGGCTAAAACGAAGTAGGTATGCAACATTAATCGCGTCACTTACGGCAGATTGCACGTGTATGGCTACTTGTTCTCGTTTCGTAGCGCTACGAGACGCTACGAAATGCTACGACTCACTACAGCTACGGCAAAGATTGCTGAGATAAGATTTATTACGTTATACTTAACTTCATACATAATATAGATTATAATTTTACTGAATTTTATATTAAAAAGAAATGTCCTGTCCTGGCTTATTAACTGACGGACTAAATAATAATTGCAGAGTCTAAACTAAAAGGCTTGAAAATATGTAATTCGGATAATGGGTTATTTTCATGACAAAGCACACACTAAGGGTTTTTTGATATTTCACCGATGAGTTCGTTAATAGCCAATTAAAATTTTATGTAAAGTGCTGTGAACAATAAGCATTAGAAACTTTCTTTTATATATGGAAATATGTCTCATGTACATAGTAAATAAAATATACAACATACACTTTATGGGAAGGTAGTTGCCACTGTTACTTCCATACATATTTGCTACCTTTATATGTTTCATAAACATACAACGTACGTGTCTTTAAAAGCTATGTTATCGCCCCTAAAGCGCTTAAAGCTGCAGAAAATGCCATTAAATGTTTGTTGTTCGTAATAAATCTGTCCACACTTTGTTACTGAAACTCTTGGGCCAGTTTAAAATCATTACTGTGAATTTATACAATATCCACTGGGAATCAGATATTGCTGTGCGCACTTCGAAGAGTTTCCCGATTAATGAAATTAAGGTACCTGTTGCATCAATTGATTTTAACCATATTTTAACAATTTGTTGATAGCTTGTAATAATACGTCAAAAACAGTGACAGTTTATAGAACTTTTACCTTCCATTTCAATTAATTGTGGTTAAGTACCAGTAGCACCTATAGTTTTCATATAGTTTTACGTATTACCGTACCTATTCTATACTATACGATATTAACAAAAGTTAAACACTGCCCGGCTGGGGCTGGGAGAAAAGCGGGTTTGTTATGTGGATCGCTACAGCATAGTCATTGCTGAGGTTGATTGCTATTGTCTTATACATATAACCGCGTACTCGTGACACACGTTCTGTATCTCGATGTAACTGCTGCCAATTAAAAATACTTGTATGTAAATACTTTGCAATTAATAAAACATTTGAATTTGAAAAACAAATGAATTCTTTTAATTCTCGTGAACACCTCCTCTTGAACTGACTTCACTTTAATATTATTCTTCCTATTTTAGACAAGTGTAACATTACTTAAATCAACTACTTAAATATTTGCCACTATTTCGGCAGAGAAACCACCTGTTATTGTACATGAAGAACTGAACTTGGTTGTCTAGTGATCGCCTTTTCTTCATAATATTTCATAATCTACTTCATTCATAATCTACTTTCAACAAACATGATATTAATATTGTAACATTGTAACTTTGATATACCCTCAAGTTATGACACTCGAATCTTTTTACAAAATTATATTCACATGTGGCACAAATCCAAATGCTAATTAAAAATCTAATCAATTTTGAAGCGGAAATATCTTTCAATAGCTCTTCTTTTTTCATATAACAAGTGGTTGTTCAGTGTTAAGGGGATTTGAATTCATCTGTTGTAGCAAAGTTAATGTTTTCTTTCATAGGACAAGTCGACGTGATTTATGTAAAAGTGACTTACGCTTTTTGTGTAAATGGAAATAAATTTATTTTATTGGTGTCTGATTTAAGCATGTTAATCCTTTATAGATACTTATACGTTTTCTTCTATACAGGTACTACTGAAATCTATTGCATGTTATTTAAAGCAAATATATAGTAAACTTTTCTCAATGACTATGTGCTAATTGCGTCTCATGTCGGGTAATTTTTAATTATTTTAAAGTAGTCATCATGTTATTCAGTATGAGGGATTTCGAATTGAAATTTTTACTCAATATACTAATTAAGAGAGTACTGTTGAGAGTTGGTATTTGATTACGATTGGATTGATCGTTTAATTTGTACACAATTATGTTTTCTTTCAATCATGTAAATATTGTTGACATATTATATGAATTCATATTTTTATTTATAACTTAGGAGGACACCTCTGTTTACAAATAAAAATGTATGTAATCTATTAAGAATAATAGTATTTTTAATTTTTGCCCTAACTTATTTCTGACATATTTTTTAAAACTCTATGCAATGCTTTTCGATGTCTATGAACGGGAAGAAATTCGCTTCATATTGTTTTATATAAACTAAAGCATTATTTGCTCCTCTACGTCACTATCAGACTTCTCAGCTACACAATTATTGAAATTACTTGCGGTTTAACTCTAGCAGTAAGTCCGTTATGCTGCAAATTGCTTAAGCCAGCTTTGCATAAATTAGAACTTCAAGGAAAATCTCGTTATCTTTCGCACGAAACAGTGATGTATGTATTTAAATATTTACGTTTATTCATGCATAAGTAGATTAGCTACAAAAGGTTTGTGTAATGTACGGAATACGTAAACTTTATTCGAGTCTTTTGTCAGAAAACTGTAAACAACTGGAATTCGCAACCGCATGAAATACTCTAAATAAGCATATAAGCATACCCATACATGCCACCATACATAGAATGTTGCTACAAAACCAACGACAACAATGTGTTTTTTTTTATAAAATATTTGCATCATGACATTTATGACCGGTGTGGTGTTGTGATACCAAGCTGCAAAGCGGACTATCAGTTGACTGTCAGAATGGCCGCACTTTTATATCGGAATAATTATTAAAAGTTGCTACCTAGCTGCTTCTAGTTGCTATTAATCTTTAGATTTCTTTTGATCAGGGGTCTTGAGTTCGATTTCCAGAATTTCGGAGCACAAGTTTAAATTATGAATTTAGATTTCATAAATTACGATACGCTTATCATGTTAAAATAAAAACAAAACCTATAACTGTATTTTTTTTAATGATATGAAGCAGCAGACGAGCATGCACCACAGCCCACCTGGTGTTAAGTGGTCGCTGCCGCCCATGGACATCTACATCCAACCTCAAGCAGGCTCGTGTCCTGCC
>DWQL01001174.1:0-12124 GCA_018231265.1 Noctuana haematospila | reverse complement strand
GGTCCCGGGTTCGATCAACGGCGGGGCAGAAATTTAAATGATGAATTTAGATTTCTGTTACCGGTCTGGGTGTTTGTGTATTTGTATTGTAATTGTATTGTTTGCGACACAGGGAATCCTAGTGTGGGCTGTGAGTGTGAAGCGTTATTATTGTGAAACGTTATCATTATTAAACGAAGACATGCTTCATTGGCCCCAAGTGGAACCCATAGCCATAGAACAATATCGAGTAAAGGTGTATTTAATCGTAGACTGATTGATGTTTACGAGGGGCGAAGCGTTCGACTACTCATCGCCAACTACCATGAATTATCCATAAAACACCGAACACTCTTATTTTAAAGGCCATAAGGTTACATTTATCTTAAAAATGTAAAATAGCATTGCAAAATTAAAATTGTGATTATCTCTATATTATAAGTCAGTCCGTTCTCATGAGAAACGTTTAAATTAATTGTTTGATATAAATAAATTGGACGTGATTCCATTTGACATGTAGAGGTAGGTACAGCAGAATATTGCATGTGTAATAATACTGTGTCATCAACTGCAGGTAAACGGTCGGCTGTGGAAAATCTCTTTCGGAAAAGTACAGAAATAAAGATGCTTCATTATGTTTTAAGTTACAGGACTAGGAATTAAATAAAATGCCAAAATGTTGGAGATCAGCATTGCCTTCAATCCTATTTTTGTCCCACTGTTGGGCACAGGCCGCTCCCCGCAACCAGGGAATGCCTGGAGCATACTCTACCACGCTGCACCAATGCGGATTGGTGGAGAAAAATCAGCATATATTTTTTAATTTACTCCATTGTTTTGAAAGAAATTTAGTTATGAGTTGAACATAAATATACTTAGGTCAGGTTTGACAGATATATACTTAGGTTTAGACGTTTCATTTAACTGTAATCTGCATATGACTACATTTAGAATCAAACAGTATAATTAACACTGTAATAAACGAGCGGTTAAATTAAAAACTGTAACTTAGAAGTTATTTTTAAAATACATTAATTTATGTTTTGCCTATTTATTATTCAAATATTTTTTTTTTACATTTTAATGACGTATTAATGACAGTTTTCACATTCTTCTGGTCGATAGATATGTAAACATTTATCACATAACACTGATTTAACTATAGTTTAACAATATTACACACATAAATGAATACAATCAAGTTCTGTAGAATAAATTGTAGTAGACATTTTCAACGTGATGAATACTTTGAGACCAACTCGTTTCTCTTTTCTCGCCTACGATATTACACCACACTTACTCGGATCTACTCTGAAAATGCATACTCTAAGTGATTTATACAATTTGAAGGGAGTATGCAATATTGCGCTTCTCAAAGTACCGTCACGTGTCTGAAAGGTTTTTATCTTTTATTACAAGAATGTAATTAATGAAATGAAATGAATACTGACAGGTAACAGCAGCTTTCATGCTTATTCGCTAATCAAACCTTTTGAAGAGGTACCATTACTATATTTATTACAATTTGTATTTATTTATGTATATTTATTATTATTTTCTTTGTAAGTATAAGGATTTTGTGTTTAGAATAGTTATTTAACAGGATCTCTTGAGTTAAGTATGTACGTACGTACATAGACCAATGATATGGGCACATGACACGTACATTTACCAATTAACAAGACACGTGACACATACATTGACTAATGAGATGGGGCCGTGATACTACGAGTAAATATTTAATGTAACATAATTATACATACCTTACATTTTATTACACAATTATTATTTACTTCCCTAATCTATACTAATATTATAAAGAGGAAAGATTTGATTGTTTGTTTATTTGTATTGAAAAGGCTCCAAAACTACTGCACCGATTTGAAAAATTATTTTTCTATATGCTAGCTACATTCATGAGGAAGGTTATGGGCTATCAAGCATTACGCTACTATTCTTAACGCGGGTGAAACCGCGCGGCACAGCTAGTGTTTATATACATTTTATACCTAAAAGTTAGCCATGTCTTTTCGAACAGTGAGTTTTGAAAGACACGCTTAGTAAAAGCACTAAAGCTTTAATGAAGGAACGGTTTATTGTTTATTATAAATCCACTATTATCTCAAATATCAAAATATTATGATGTGTAATGTCGGTTTTCAACTTGCAAGCTCTTAGCAAGAGAGCCATTACTTTTTATGTGCATTCAGTGTACACCAAGCCTACGCAAACCGGTCTGCTACCTTGAATTAGGTCTTGTCTCGACTAAAGACTACTAATTAGTGAGAGACGTTAAATTGAAATGATTCAGTCTCAATCAGGTTTAGTGCGAAATGGGTTACTGCAATGAGATTCGAGATAATTGGACGGGCAATTAACAATTCTGTTGTGTGTTTTACAAACCTTAATAATTGTGTCTGTCTGTTACCTATTAGGTACATGTTTTGTCTAGAGTACAATTTAGTTAAATTGTTGTTTTTGTTACGAGTATTTTCAGTTGTTCGAATTTCGGAGCAAATAAATACTTTATGTATTTACAATAATTCCAAAATTGTATACTGTATGTAGGTAAAGTTAATTGATATTATTTCTTTAAACAAAAAAATGTAAATATACTAAGTAATGTTACTTGCTTAGGTGGCAACCCTACTCATATATAACCTATATACGAGTTACGAGTACCTTACTCGTAACTCATCGCAGTTCCGTTAATATTACATTCATAGATAAGTATTCAATTTATTGCATGTAAAACTAAAAATTTGGTAGTTTTCGTGAGTGCTAACATAACACCGACGTCAACAAAAAATTTTTATCCCTGATTTACTAAACACTATTTCATTACTTTCCTAGGCACAATTTTTCATTGGTAGGCGCTTCTTAGATCCCACATAAATAAAATTCGATTATAACCCCATTAAAGTATTAAGTATGTGATCATCTACATACTGTTTATAGGTTTTAATTATTCAAAGCCATTAAGACCGGCGGCTAAAAGCCACTAATCGTTCGGTTTCCGCCACTGACTGTAATTATCACCGTCTGAAACACGCCGCGTTTTTTTGTAGCGCGACTTTTTTATTCGATTTATTTTTGTTTTTTATTTTCGTGTTGTTAGATATAGGCGTGAGTGGTTTAGGCTGGGTTTACATAGAAGTGGAATCTGTGGAATAACAGTTATGCGTTTGATAAGTAGGTAAGTTCCTACTCGTGGACGAATTATAACGAACGGGAATTAACATTTAAACGGTTAATCTGCAAATATAAATACCGGAATATGACCTTGAGTTTGACCAAAATATAATACACACGAGGGACATAAATTAATTTCAGTGGTTTAATATGTACGAAAAAGATGAAAAAATATGGACCGCTTATGTTTATATCATGAAATTAGACCGTTCAATGGTAAAACACTTAAAATTTGGTACTTAAAAACTTTAAACTAGTTTAAACGTAGATATCTATTTTTCATATACGATACAGTTTTTCAATGAGTTTTGTACGGCGCCATGTAACACCAGCAACAAATTTCTATTAAGAACCGCTAACAGCATCAGTGAAACATCTTAAAAATACTCTTCCGTTTGACAAAAAGTGTGTAAAGTGGCGCCTTCTATACCCTCCTCAAACGTTTTGTTAAGTGGCATATGCACTAACAATTTTTTCTTTTCTTAGTTATTAAATATCGGCCTTAGTCTTTGTATTTCTTTTCTCTGCTTACACGTCTAGTACGTCTAAATACTGTGCAGAGAAGGTCGTCTGGTAGAAATCTTTGCTTAAGGGCAAGACCGCCGTTTGTGCTAACTGTTTTTACTCTAGTATCATTTTATTCCTTTGTATCTGTGTTTCGTATACGTATTGTCTTGTATTGTATCCTAATTTACTGAAATAACGCACACTCAGCTCTGTACTAGGATTCCCTGTGTCGTGGGTGCCATGGATACACACAAAGACAACAAAAACACCCAGACCGAGAACAGAAAAATAAATTCATATTTAAATTTCTGCCCCGCCGGAAATCGTACCCAGGACGCTTCGAATGATGGACTAGTATGGTAACCACTACATCACACGGGTCGTCAATGCTGGCTGTCGCTAGAATATAGTATGTAGTTCTATTAACTACTTAGATTGACCTAGGCAATTAAGCATTACCATCCAATTACAAAAGCCTTGGTGATAAAAAGGCTTAACAATACAGGGCTTTATAATCTCGAACAGCCCAATCAAAGAGATTAAGACACATTAAAAATAAAAAAAAGTATTTTTTGTTCTTTTAAAAAAAGAATTTTTAATGTTACAAATCTGGTAAGAAATGTCCTTAAGCCGTTAAAAATAGTTTACATGTCCCCTGCACTCATAAGTCGTGTAAAATAAATTGTTTCCTTCACACTGTCATTATAGGTACTTTATTGAACACGATTTTCAGCTGAAACTTTCATCATAGACGATTGCTGAAAGGTTCTATTGAAAGAATATGGGATACTGTAGCTTATATTCTAATCCTAAGCTACAGGGAACAATAAATAAAGCTTCACGTGGTAACCACTACACCACACGCGTCTCGTAATAGGTATAACAAAACCACCTAATTAATTACAGTACAATTACAAAACTTTTGATAGGTCACAATGAACTTAGTTGCAGAAGCTTTGTAACGGCGGAAAACCTACAAAAGGTACCCGGATATCATAGGAGTGACGGGTTATGTGGGATTCTTACAGTAAAAACCCTCGGTGGTCTACCTCAGCTCAGAAGAAGGACTCTGGAGTCCTTCCAGTTCCAGATTCTGGAATCTGCTCCTGCTTACTTACAGATTTCAAAGAAAACCCCACTGTAAGCCACTTCCTCTTGGCGCTATAGTTCTTATTCGGCGATTAAACAAAAAACAACTAAAGTTTAGTTCAACCAAAGACGCTCAAAGCTCATCACATCGTCACCCGGCGTCGTTAAACAGCATTACGACGTGTCGTCCGTGAAATAAAACAATTCCGTTGTTTATGACTGCCGTGACAGCCGCGTGACGTGACGTGACGCGAACTGACACGTGACAATTTATAGCTGTGTTAATAGCCGCTCTGAATGAGACGTAGGGCGCTAAGGGTAGTTAATAAGTTTCGATTTTACGTGTCAAGAACGATCATGCAAACCACCAGGAGCCAAATCGCATCGTAGAGACTTGTCGTTGTATACAAGATTGCATTTTTATGTCCCACTGCTGGGTAAGGGTCTCTCTCTACTATACCAAGTACAAGAACAGAAGGCGGACTTAAGGGACAGCGTAACACCGGAAAAAATCTATAATAATTTTTGCTCAATCTAGACTCTCGATGTTATGTGCCTATTAATTATATGTTTTTTTAGGTTATTATGTTTTTTACTACTACCTACTCTGTAAAAATGCGAAACCCTCTACTAAGTAGAGTCTACTTAATGCGATAATCATTGCCAACTTTGATTTAGTAAATTACCATCAGGGCATAATTTTATTGCAATACCAGGCTTGAGGCT
Source organism: Noctuana haematospila (assembly GCA_018231265.1). Lineage (NCBI taxonomy): Eukaryota > Metazoa > Arthropoda > Insecta > Lepidoptera > Hesperiidae > Noctuana > Noctuana haematospila. The sequence goes on along the minus strand of DWQL01001174.1, from coordinate 6,631 downwards.
ATGATTTTAAGAGGTCACTTCATCCTATAAACACATAGGTACACCTACCTTAAACTAGATAGAATTTGGTAAAAGAATTCTTAAACTTACCTACCTATCTACTCGTATGCAGCTTGTCGCACGTTTGTCGCCTGCCTAAACAAGCGAACGCGAATTTAAATTAGACCAAACTGATGATCTACGGCGTGGAGTGACGCGATCAACCGTCAATTATTTCCTCTTTAACTATACAAGAAAATGGACGGTTTTCGTTATGACAGTTGTTACTTTCTCATGTCTGCAAAATAGCTACATTGTTTATACCAGCAATATTTTAAAAGTTACCTAGTACCTAAGATTAGTGCTAGATAGGACTTCCGCCCTATTTGAAGTCGGACAACTAATAATCACGTGGATTGCGATGATACCATCGAGTGGCCTGGGCAAACTAACAACTAATAATACAGCTAATAATAATAATTGCTGCTCAGTAATCTTGTAATGTTATTGCGTTGGAATGGCGATCCGAATCGTTATTGCAATTTTTGTAAACGCAATTTTTAAAGATTATTTACACGATTTTTCAGTTAACACAACTTTTAACGATAAATAACCATTACTTTATCATATATATACAAGTTTATAATAATAGGTATACAAGGAGTTTAAAAAGTCTCCTTACAAAAAATTAAAAACCTTGACCACAGCTAAAAAATTAATACCTCTACCTACCTACATGTCAATAATTACAAAATAATGCCAAAACAAATTTTATTACTGATCCTTATCTGACAATCCCTCTTCATCTTTCCAATACCAATTTGCAATTTGCCAAAACCAATCACAATAATTTTTATTTTTAATTACATCTCGTGTCAGTCCCTTAAAGAGGGATTTGGATAAAAAATAATATATTATAACAATGGCATTTGGGTTTTGCAAGATTAACTTGCACTCTACTTAAAATAAAGACGCCCTTATGTCTTCGTGATAAGTGCTAAAATAGTATAAAAACCATTTAGGGAATAGTAGAAAGTAAGTATGTAATGAACAATAAGATTATTTGTCAGGTAATAATGGCGGCACCGCCCACAGACAACGAAATCTTAATTATTGGATGCGTCCTTATTAAATATATTATACTGGAATATTTTGTGACTACCAGCTGATTGTAATTAAAAAATATTCTGAATAAATTTAAATAAGAAGGAAACTGATTTACCTATAGTTATGAAAATCATTAGTTTCACGTTATAATATGTAGGTACCTTAGCAATTTATATTTAATATGTAAAGTCATAGGTTATAATGGGGAAAATACTTGGGGACCTACAGTATGTACCTTACCGTATCTATATTATGTACCTTAGCAATTTCTATTTAAAATGTAAAGTCATAGGTTAGGTATAATGGGGAAAATACTTGGGGACAGTTTTTTTGCTTTCCTTCGAGACAATCGTCTCGCCATCCTTTTAATCTATACTTAGGTATACTAAAATAATCTTAACAGACGACCCTATAGAAACATTTCACGTAAATTAAATCATATTTCTACATTCAGTTATTTCGTCAAATCAAATTAACTTTTGAACGCCCATAAAAGCCTCCACAGCAGAAATCTAATGAAAACATCTTCAATTATAAGTATTACTTGGGATGCAGTGTGGTTGGTTCTCTGAATTGAGATGTCAATATCAGAGAGCCACTAATTGAGAAATTGAGTTTATTTTTTGAGATACGACTTCCTTTTGTTCTGCGCCGCCGACGGAGGCTGTAATCTTTATAATTTGACTTAAGGCCAAGTTTCTATAAGTAAATAAATAATAAATAACGCTTCACACTCGCAGCCTCACACTAGGATTCCCTGTGTCGTGGGTGCCATGGACACACACAAAGACAAATACACAAACACCCAGGCCGGTAACAGAAATCTTAATTCATCATTTAAATTTCTGCTCCGCCGGGGATCGGACCCGGAACCCTTCGAATGAGGGACTGGCGTGGTAACCACTGCACCACACAGGTCGTCAAACATTAACTGCAGCTATTAAGCGCTTCTTTGTTAAACGATACCGGTCCCCGACACGGCAAACGATACCGATATTGGGTGCTTTAATACTTTTTTATTGAACGACACGACACGACACGACACGCCACGGCACCGTTGACTAAGTACATAATATTGTCAGGGAGTGTATCATTCTATAAAATTAATTTTAATTTATTTAACGACATACCAATGTCGGGCCGTTCTAATTTGAAAGCATGTACCTATTATAATGTAATATTTCTATGAAACTGAGTACAGTACAATTTAATAGAAATATTTATACGCCACGCCACTAATGTCATCGTCATGCCGTGTCGAGGGTCACGGCTTAGTTGCCCCTTACAACTTGGGAAGGCCTGGAGCATATTCTACCACGCTGCTATAATACGTTTTTATTGATTCAGTGTCTATAGGAGATACAAGAACGATTTTAAACCGACTTCAAAAAAGGTCTGTTCTCAATTCGACCGACTACACCTTTTTTTATAATGCAAAATCGTCACATAGCCTTAAGAGAGCACTACACATTCACGCTTTGTGATGCATCCAAAAAATTGTAAAAGATACTTCGCCTTAACAGGATAATAAAACCATAATGATTGTGTGTTTATACTAAAAATTTCATCTCAGTTCGCAGTTAAAACTTTGAATTTAGTAAATTGATCATAAAATGTGAAATCGCTGCCTCCAGGCCATTTCAATATTAAATGCGCCTGCGCATGTACCCTTTGTCGTAATTAAAATCTGCGACGCACTTACGACTGATTCTGCGTTTACGAGACTTTAATTTGATTGCTTGCCCTTATTTCTTAAAACTGAAAATGGTTATGTAAATTTAACTTCATTATTATAAGATAAAGTTAATGCAAATTAGTGTAAAGCTGTCAGTAAAAATATACTTAATGGTTTCGGAAAACAAAAGAAATTGCGCCTAACAGTATCTATTATTGAAGCGCGCATGCGCATAGCCTTGCTGGTAGTGTGGATCGCAAGCAATCTTACAAGAAAAGCTACCCTAGAAGCGGTCAGTATTCGAATGGGTGACCGCTATCGGCAAATTTCATTCGGAGGGCATGTCAAGCTGTCGGGCCTGCCATCGATAGTCAGTTGTTAAACCGGATTAAAGGTCCCGCCCCAGGGTTCTAGATTATTCTAGATCTAGACCGATTTAAAACATGATAGAGGCATTGCATAGAATAAGTATGCATCATAATTATCTCGAAGTCCAAGGCCTATAGTCCCCAACTGGAAAATATTACCTAGATATTGGGGTATATCCAAAATATCCAAAACATAAAAAAAATGTCACGAAAGTCGCACGAACAATCATATTTCACACTAATTATAAAATGTCAGGAATTAAATCAATTACTTAGAGAATCCGAATCGGTCCTTTTTGCTTCGGTCGATATTTTTTTGTTAGCAAATAACTATAAATAATGCGACACAGCAGGTGAGGAGAGGTGTTTTTGCCCGTTTGTATGCGTTTTATACAAAAAACGGCAGTTTATGTCTTGTGATTTCGGTCAGTTTTATCTCTTACAAAATATAGTCCTCTATGGTATAGCGTGAAATAGTTCATTTGGGTATCTATATAGAGTTGTTCGCGAGCATCTTTTATGTACGGGTATAGCTCCACCAATCCACATTGGAGCAGCGTGGTGGAGTATGCTCCAGGCCTTCCCCGGTTGTGGGGAAAGACCCGTACCCAGCAGTCGGACATAAAAAACGGTTGAAGGCAAGGCATAGCTCATGTAACTCATATTATGTTACAGTAATAAAGGTTACTAGGTAGTAACTTACGTAATTATTCGATAGAAAAAATTGTTTAATAATAAAAGTATTTTGATATTATTATTTAACTATATTAACTAATCGATCGATGGTTGCAATCCGTGAATTTATTAGCGCCGTATTTCATTAATTTAAACATTGGGAAAGTAAAAAAAAAGTAGATAAATCCCTTGACACGCTGCCAAATATCTTCCTCTTAGCAAAATGCCGTGCAATCATTATAATATTTTTACTTTATTTTATTGAAAATATGGTCTATACGTCAACCGTATAATTTACGTACCGCAATCGGAATTAAATAAAAAAATTCATACAAAAAAAATGAAAGATATCGTTACAAAAATATATTATTTTATTATAATAAGTATTGACAACTATATATAATACAATGCTATTATAATAATTATGTCAAGCATTGCCTAATAATGTTGCAACAACTCTATACGGTTCCAAGTAAGGGTCAGGTAAGGGAGTTTTTTAGCGATTTTTTTGGTAGCGTTGACTGTAGATCGTTAAGTGAAAAAGGTCCTGTTTCGGCTCTTTTGTGGCCCAAATGTTTAAATCGAGACGGTAGCGACGATACAACATATTATCGGACTAATTAATCGTTCTTGTTTTTCACGAGCGAATCTCATGGCGGAGTGGACTGGAAAGTATAGCTTTAATATACATTATATATATACATACTAGCTGTGTCCCGCGATTTCACCTGCGTTAAGAATTGTAACGTAATGCTTGACTATCTAAGCCCTAATCCAACACGCCTAATATAAAAGGTGTATTGCATGCTACTTAATATTAAGTTTATATTTAAGTTCTCACGGCTTATTTGAATGTAAAATTCTTTATAATATGAGAATAAAGTTCATTAACCCGATTATACGAGTGAAATAAAAATGTCAGTCTTTGAAAGACGCGATATAAAGTTACGCTAATTTATATAAGATACAGTTCAGTTTTTCTTACACATTTCATACATTACGTGGCATTCGCCTTCAAACTTATCCCAGTTACGACTAAATCTTTATTCGGTATTTAAAGCTTAACAGCTAGACTAATAAAAGAGGTAGACAGTCCACTCAGATAAGAAGGAATTAAGTGATTATAATTTCGACAAAATACAAAATTAATTCAAATCTCACCATGAAAAAGCAACACGGCAAAAAACGGCGCGATTAGTTCGAAGACTTCGAATAAATAATACGAAAATCGATTATGGAAAGAAATCCCTTGGATCAAAAAAACCTTCGAGTCAACGCAACCATACTCGTAACTCGGCGTTGACAAAACATGATTAACGACTCCAATAAAAATAACTTCATAAAAATTCATTCTCATTATTAATTTTAATAATAAATGCGTTCTTTTTGTGCGTTGAAAAAATGAGGAATGTGACGGGTTGGGTGGAATTTTTTATATAGATTCTCTACAAAATATTGTTATCGTTGTAAATATCAAGCTACATCATTTAGTACAAAGCGAGCATTAGGTCTATTATCGAATTAAATAATAACGAATGAATAGATAAAACAACAAAAGAAAAGTACAGTTTTAAAAAAAAATTTATTCTGTCAAACGTTACCAACATCATTCAGCCAGCATAGGTATTGTTCAAAATTTTTATTTTGTCAAACATCAGTAGATAGAAAATTATTTGTAGATGCAAATCCACATTATACTCGTACCTAGACTTATAAAGATGAAAATGAAAATAAATGAGGGCATCACTAGTATCAACACGCTTTATCCAGTTATCAAGTAGACTATCTGACACTTGAGAAGGAATTTCATCCGCTTTTGAATCTACATTTTGTTACAGTAAATGCATTTTTTTATTGTAACCTATGATATTTTGATAGGTATACATGCGGTTTCCACTCTGTGTTTTGACAACATAAAACCAAGGTAATTACCCGACCTTAAGTTAGTCGCGTATCAGTACGCGTCAGGACTACACGTTTCGAAATTTCAGCTTGTAAAAGTGTGAATACAATGTTTATAAACGACGTAAAAAATAAAAAACGTATTATTTGATGCGTAACATTAGCGCGGCGGCGATGTCTACCTACTAATATCGTGCCATTTAATTTTAACACATTGAAAGCCTGCAGTCACTTTAACAATAGATTTTATATTGTTTGTCGGCCATTTGGCAGTCAAAGCCTTAATGCAAGTATGTTAGCGCATGACCTGTTTATAGATCTGTCATTGATTGTAACGGATACTTATATCATAACAGTAGGTAGGGGAAGCTATTCAGCATTTTCAGAGGCCTGTTCGATATCACCAGTCTGCACTGGCACCTCTAGCAGTTTCAACTTCTGATCCTTCGCCTTCATATGCGCAAGGTACACGGTCCAGACAAAACTGGCCGCACTGACGAATACTATTCTGTTCTTCTCCGAGACAAAGTAGAAATTCAACGTCTGTGCCGTCGGCCAGAAGACCACGCCTATCTTATACGTCGGCCAAAACTTCTCCCGGACCTCGTTCACGCAGATATCTATGGATTTCATTTCGAGAAGACTCATTCCGAAAAAGAAGTAGGCCATTGCGAGCGGTGAATATGATACCTGCAAATTGAAAATGATATCTGTCCTGTCCTATATGGGTTGCATTGCAGAAGAGGAAGGTCCGATTAACTGACATCAATACTGGCCTTCAACCATTTTTATGTCCCACTGCTGGACACGGGTCTCTCCCCACAACCGGGGAGCATACTCCACCACGGTTCTTCAATGCGGATTGGTGGACATACGGGTTAGTGGCCAACCCGTGTCGGATGTTGTCAAACCGCCCACAGGGCCT
>DWQL01001173.1:0-12125 GCA_018231265.1 Noctuana haematospila | reverse complement strand
TATTTTTAAATAATTTAAAAAGAACAATTTGATAATTTATGACATGAATGATTTATAGCAAATTAGTCGACCAATAGCAATGATAGAGCGAAACTGTAAGATAACAGAGACATACTCGTAATAAGTATACAAAATGAGTGTTTTGCAGAATTTGTTACAGAAATAGCATGTTCATAAAAAGATACCTATGTGTGATTAAGTAATTCAACAGAGATATCTGTGTGAGACTTGATAATAAGTATAATTAATTCTAATTCAGAGGTTCTATTTTTGAATCATTTATTCACAGATAATTTATGCATTTAAATATTTTAATATTCGCACAGAACCACAATGGTGCAAGATGACTGACAACGATAAAGTTATCTTCTTTATTATGTACTTTATTATTTAATAAATTCTTTGGATGGATTTTTAGAAAACCACGAATAGTTTTTTGTGTATAATAAATTGATGTGATACGAATAAATATTGAACCAAAACGTAAATATTAAATACAAAATTTACGTTGATAAGTTGTATAAAAATATACACGACAATACTAATTGAGTAATTAGTTATATTTTTATGGTAATTAAATTATTTATCATAAAAAAAGTCCATAACAAGAAGTAGGTATGTAATACATTATAAAATAGTAATAAAGTGAAACTAGTCTAATCGTACAGAATCGCTCTTAATTTGTTAATAAAATGGTGAACATTTTGCAGAAGTGTTATTTCTCACGACACAGGAAGGCAATGGTTTGAATGGTAGTCAAATGAAATGAGACACAAGGCAGTGTGAAGGGGAATTTGCAAAAAATACGCCATCTTGTTTTCGTTGTAAAATAATAAAGTCTTAAATAAATAAAAGCACGAATGATCTTTCCAAAAAGTAGCATTATCATGCTTTAAATACATTTTCAACCGACTTCAAAATCGAGGAGGTTATCAATTCGACCATATTTTTTATGTTTGTTTCCTCATAACTTTCGACTAGGTGAACGGATTTTGATGATTCTTTTTTTTTTGAAAGCTAGTGGTTCGCGTGTGGTCCCATTTCAAATGGTTCAGTTCTGACAATGGCATCCACGAGAAAACCATAATAAGTCTTAAATTTTCAAAATTTCCGTAAATTATGTAAAATTTTGAAGTCGGTTGCTTTCGTTACGCGACTTATAATTATTGTTTTACCACAACGAACACATGACAGCGAAGCAACAAAAACCCCTAAGCAATATTCTTTCAAAGTGCCCTCCTACACCTTATAATTTAAAAAGAAAACGTTTTTAATATATTTATTCTTTAACTTTAACCCGTAAATCGTCAATATGCACTCTCGCTCTTACCTCAAACGACCAAAGTTTTTGAGTCGGAGCCGATCGAAAAACCGACCAAGACAACCGGAGGTCCGGCCACAGCCGTCAGACGGGTGCTGATACCTAAGGACCAGTCCGTATATACTTAAGAGAACCAGCTTTCTTAGCTTAAAGGATCCCTACGAATACATGAAGTCTAGAAGGTAGTATGTTACTTAGCTACGTGACGGCTTGATACCGGTTTTATGAAGTTACTTTTGAGATTACTTTTATAGTTTTAATGTTCTCATCTGCATGTAATGTTTCGTTACGATTTCAGTTGAAGTAAGAAAGTCGATTGGAAAAATAATAAAAAGGGTTTTTAATCTTTTAATGACTCTCCCGCTATGATTTTAGATATAAAAGAATTGTTGCACAGAGCCGGACCAGCCGAAAAACGAAGATAATCGTAAATATAAACCTATGGCTTTCGCTATTTTTGTGAGTTGTTTTACGTTGCCTTAACTATTTAATATGGCATTTATAAAATGAAAAAAGATAGAAACAGTTGCATCGCTCTAAGAAGAGCTAGAGTTCTACTAAGTAGTTGCGGTTACAATTTTGTTAATTTAAATACCTAGGTACCCTATTCGCGGACAAGCAACGTAATTTTATACCTAGTTTGTGTTATATAAAATAAGTAACTATTCTTTTAATCGACATAGTTTTACGTATCTGTTGATCGTTACAAATCTATGACGAGACAACCAGAAAAAAATTGTGTCATTATTATAATAGGTATGCAGTAAGCATAACCGTGCGTAGGCTAAATGACGTCAATTGTCTGTACTGTCGCGGAATGATCGTTCGTCAAACTGGAGAATGGCCCCAAACAGCCCGCCAGTCATTTCTGCGATCATAAACTACATTAACTACGCATATTGTGACGTAACAGAATTTTTATAACCCTTCCTATGACGTACCCAGTTACCTACTGTATCATACCTACAGTAACAGTTCCACAATGAACTTTCTATACAGGTATGTAGGTACGTCACTAATAGGAACGACCGACTCTACGAAGACGATACAATTTCGCAACAATTTGTTAACTACGACTAGTTCGTACTAGGTTATGTTTGCTTGCGAAATCACGATAAGCGTGCGAAAACACAGCGTAGTTCACAAACAAATCGACTCAAAACTACGTAAGCGGTCAATATTTGCTTATGGTTCTTGACGTTTAAGCCCAAAGAGGTGTGGAACTTTTCGTGTGTTGTATCTACAGGTACGTCACGCGAAACACGTACGAAATTAACTTCATCATTTATTTGATCTCCGTATCTGAAAACTCGGTAAATTTACCTTTATTTGCGTTACGGTTAGCGACAGATTAAACACAAAATTAATTTCGGTTCTCTCATCAAGTATTTCATCATCCATTGAACGTTAGACTTCAAAACAGCAAGTCAACAAACAAATGTACGTCCTATCTATCTACGTAGGAACCTATTTCGTAACAAAAAATAACGTTGTGTAAAGTAATTCCGAAAAATTGTATAAAGAAGCATTACTTGCACATTTTGGTCGACACCAACAAACAAAATGAAATGGGTAATGATGACATCAAACATGCGAGTTACTCGAACACGAATGCCAATAAAAACAATTAAGAAACATTATGGCGGCTGCATGATAGAAACTTCGAGAGGATGTCAGAGTCTGGGAATGGGACGCATTCATTTCTCTTTTAAGTTTTAAATAACAACAATAATCGATTAAAGGGCTTAGTACGAGTTTTAATAGTTTAGAAAAACACGATCGGGCTAACTATCATGTCATACATTGCCAACCTCGTATACTACAAAGTTGCATTTCAATAAGAAAACAAGCAATGAACACGGTCCCCTTTTAGTTCGTTCGGGTCGATATAATAATATGGAGAAACTAATATCCGAATTTCGTTTATCGTAAACTACAAAAACTCGTACTAGAGCCTCAGTGTCTCTGTGCTTTTAAATGAACTATGTTTTGACAGCCACGCAATGTTTAATTGCAATTTTGATTGAACACTGTCTTTTAGTGTCTTTAGTTTAGCCATGAAATAATAAATTGTTATATATTTTATTAAATGATTTTGTCATATACAAATAATTAATCACGTTCGACCTGCCAGTGACAAACAAAGTCGCATCTTAAATAGTGAAAAAGCTTCTACAATTTTCTTCAATTTCTTCAACTTTCTAACGTTTAGAAATTTAAAAAAGCATTTATTCAAAAACACGATTCGTTTAAAAGCTTTCTAAGAATACGATTCCGAAGTCCTCTTAAGAAAAAAAAAAGTTTGAATGGACTAACTTCAAGGTGTCCTCGTTTTCATTGAGAACAAACTTCCTGAGCTGATAGCGGCTGTCTTCCTTGCCCCTCTTCATCAGGAAACCCTCCATGGAACCTGAGAGGTAGCTCTGTCGCTCTGGGTGGCAAAACTCTTCGCGTTCATACTTAGCTCGAATCCACTGCTCGATTAGCACTCTGAAAGTAACGTTAAATAGAATATTAGACCATATTTATAGTATTTTCTTTTTAGTTAGTTAGATGGTTCCGGGTTCTATACCTGTTCCACATATTCAAATTATGTGCGTATAAATTAATTTATTATTTGCTGTTCGGCGAAGGAAAACATCATGACAAAAGGCTTGAGTTTTTTTCATTAGATTCATAGAGGGCATGTGAAATCCACCAACCTGCACTTAGTCAGCGTGGTAGACTCTGGCCTAAATCCTTCTCATATTTGAGAGGAGTTTCATAGCCATCAGTGGGACAGTGATGAATTGATTATGTGTACCGTTATTTATGTTTTTATTGTACAAAATAGTTCCCACAATCCTATATATCAAGTCCGCCTTTATCCCGATGCTCTGTACTCGGTTCAGAAGAATAAGTAAATAAATAAATCCTCCGAAAGGGACTTTCGCAGACGCAGAGATAACAGAAAAATCGTGAACATGATGAACAACGATCAATACTTGTTTTAGCTAGTTATCGCCCGGTCATTACTCGTCCTATGGGATCGCTGATAAACCGCTGATAACGCATGTAGGTCAAGTTTTGATATTCACCATGTTTACTGAATGTTAGTATGATTAACTTTGTTTGTATCCAATGCATGTATTTCACAATTGCATAAATACGGCTCTCTTTTATTAATTACTTATAAGGTTTCCTTATTTACCTACGTTATTTGTTCCACAAACAGATTTATTAATAATACATTAATATTATAATCATGTTTTCATTGTTTTATACGCTTATTAGAAGGACACTATGAGAACAACTTAAAGTCACATGCACATTGCATTGTTCCCGAAGATAAGTATATAAGTTAAATATTGCAAATATATGCAAGAATTAGAGCTTCGTGCTGGAATCAAATCCGGATCGTCCCCCTCCCCCCGTACTGTTTTTAAAAATTGTAGCTGGAATATCTACATCCCGCAATAAACTTAACGACTTATTTTTGGAGTGAGTTATGCTTTCATTAATATATTTCATTATTATTATATACAGTCCTTTTTTGTGATCTCATTAAAAATGTACTGCCGTAAAATACCAATAACGCACGTCGCATTAAATAGGTACCTCTCTAATTAAAATCATTATTAATTATATAATTTAAACATCCTTACTTGGTAACTGGTTAATATTTGCACTTGTTACATACGTGTCAATGTTGTTTATCATTTATTCAACGTCATTGGGAATACCTACTTACCGCAAGCCCTGAACAGTAAGTATTATCTAATCTGTGCCTGAACATTAATTGATGGAGTTTAAAATAAATGTCTTGTTATACACACACGTTGCGGATAGGAAGCAATATTAGATTTGAAAAATTATATAAAAATACTAGGTGTGCCACGCGGTTTCACCCGCGTTAAGAATAGTACCTACAGCTTAACCTTCCTCATGAAGGTAGCTATCATATACAAAAAGAATTTTTCAAATCGGTCCAGTAGTTCCTGAGATTAGCGCGTTCAAACAAACTCTTCAGCTTTATATTATTAGTATAGATAATATAATTTTTGGATTTGCATTCAAATGAATCCAAGTTCAAATGGTTTCCGTAGTGCACAAGAGTGCCTATTTGTAACAGTCTTCAGTCTTCTATCAGGTTCCAACTAGAAGGACAATCTCGAAAAATAGGTAGGTACATGGTGATAAATCTGGTATTTCATCTTAAATGAAGCACTCTAATAACTTACTGCGGGTCATTCTTGGTTGGTCGCCTGTAGCACGGGGGTACCCTTTCCTCGTACTTGTTCTTAGCGGCAATGTTGCCAACTTCCTTCATCCTCTGCACCTGCGAGTCCTCCCAGCGATCCAGCTCAAGGTGCTTGACCTTGCTGATGTGGGCTCCCATCCCGCGGTGGACACCGGAACAGCGCTTGCAGATGAAGATGCCCAGGTTGTAGGACGCCCAGTCTGGGTCTGAAACAACGAAATAAGATTGATATTTATTGTGCATACGAAATAAAAGAATAGCAAAAGATACATATAAACTAAAAGAAATAAGAAGCAAAAATTTGGGACTTATTTAGTTTTATATTTAACAAAATAATTTTACTGTGTGTGACTGCAATAAAAGCGCACCCAAATATGCGCTCATTTGGTTTGGATCTTTTATTTTATCTAGTTTCTTAGTGATCAACGGTTCTCGAAAAAAAAGGTGTCATTGAACTACACATAGGTAGACACTTAACTTGCAAAAGATAAAAATTACATTACAATAATATATAGTAACGAAGAGTTGAATGGTTGATTCATTAAAATTTAGTAAAAAGCGTTAGTTTAATAAAATACAGACGAATTGAAAATAATCCTGCTACTTTTTGAAGTCGGCAAAAATTTTAGGAACTCGCTTCAATAGCAAACGGAACTAAAAAGTATATATTTTTTTAAATTAGTTACCTACTTTAAATTTAGTATATATTAATATATGTACTTGTACATGACGAGGTCTGGAAAAATTAAATAATATAAATACAATTAAGAAGGTATTTCAATACAATTTAGAATTTTATGTTAGGTATACTGCTATAAATAAATAAATTAGTAAGTCGGTGTGACCCCGATGTTGAATTAGCAATACGATTTTTTTGCCAAAGAGTCATTTAATTGATATGTAAATTTGGAAACAATTAAAAGAATTACCTTGATATTTAAATTTTGGTCCGATTTAGAAAGGTCAAATAACATAATGATGAATTTTGAATTTGTAGTTTCGAAATGCTTATTCAGTTAGTTATTTATTTTGCAGATTATGCCGTTTTTATTCTGTTTTTGTTACATACTATAAAAAGAGAGCCCGATTCTAGTGAGTTTGTTCACACGTGTAGGATAATCTCTTGAGCAATTATATTTTAATCCTATTTCATAACTTTTCCCTTAATTTTTGACATTTCTTTTATGTATTAAAGGAATCGTCAAAAAAGAGCCAATAGGCATGTGTCTTTTTTTATAATTTTGAACAAGTTCAATTCAGCTATTGAAACTTCTATGTGTTCATATTTAACTGTGAACAAACAGCGAGTCGATAAATCTTTGAGGAAAAAATTCACAACAACATCTAAAGATACTCGTAAAGTCGACAAACAGGAGGCCATATTAACAACAAGCATGTTTGCATTTATTGTGTTTTCCCGTACGTGTTCAAACTACACAACTTTGTTTACAATAGGCAAATAAAATTGATTTGCAAAATTATCAGGGCTAATCAGCTGATAGTAATCACACATAATTACGGTTGGCGGAATTCCTCACAGTACGTTATTGAAACAACGTTGAAAACAGAACAGCTCATAAACATTATATGGCAGCGAGTCTAACTATGTTAGGTAAGTTAATACGAAGATTATTTCATCAGACTATAGAATTCAGAAATCAGATTTTGGTATGGAGAATATAGAGACAGATGTAACCTTGGAGAAGGCTTGTCGCGAAAACAAAATTTGAAGGTTGTGTGCTGGGGTTGGAAACGGGTGTATGGGGAAAGAATCAATTCTGAAGGCGAATCTATAAATAATTTTCTTATCGCTTTTTATAGATTCGCTTTAGAAGTATTTTAATAGATAGGTAGGTACAACCGCCGAACGCACTTCAAAGTTTGATCTGTGAAGGTCACCAATCCGTACATGTCCAGCATTGCAGACCATGCCCTTTCCATGTTTATGAAGAAGACAGGTAGAAGCCCAGAAGTGAGATATACAGTAATGAGTAGATGAAATGTCAACATACCTATAGACTGACGTAATGACTGGCGGCCTGAATTATCGTTTGCGGATTAATAAAAAAAAAGTTACGATCATTTTACGATTATACCTTCAGATTGTAATTAATGTCCTCGTTACATATGAACACCTATGTCTGTAATTCCTAATCACAAACAAATAACGTTGGTGTTACGTGTATCGTGCCAACGTCATTTGAGAAACAACATGCAATAACGCATGCTAGTTTAGTGTTTTATGATAAAGCATAGTCGAACTTAAGCTTGCGTAGGCCCGTATTGCAATCGTGAGGCCGAACCTAAGTATTAAAAAAACGCGCATTCATGTTGGTTGTCAATTTTAAGTGTACTTCATAATTACAGAATTCGATGACGCGGATGCGAGCCATCGAATTCATTAGGTCTTAATGTCCTATTCATGTCCTAGGAATTCGATTAAAATCTTTATTTGAGGTCATGCTTTTTGATTTTATTAGGACTAAATAGAAATGACTTTCTTGTCCTTTCAGTTTAGAAGCATGACAAACATAACATACTGTGCGCGACTAGTTTCAGTGTTGTTAAATTTAATATAATTATATGTTTAGTACTCTAATGCAGACCGTCGCTTCGTAAATTGCTTTCTGTTGTAGCCCGAAATTCGTTGCAAGTTGTCTCTGTTTCATAACCTAAACTGTTTTGTAATAAAAGTCCTATAATTCGGAATTTATTTTATGATGTTGTTATTATATTTTTATGAAGTTGAGAATAGGTACGTAAACATGACAATTTGAACGCAATGCATGCTCTACTTAGAACCTACTTCAATGAAGTTCAATGAATAAGCTTCTTTGCACGCATAGAGTGGTTGACCGTGTTCGCGGAACAAGAGATTTTTTTGCGAGCCGAACGGTATTTTTATTGATACATCATATCAGTAGATAGCTTAGTTATAGAACAGGGTTGTGTTGTTTACGACTGATACAAGGATGGAAAGTTACAAGCGTTTGAACAATAAAATAAATAATAGAGGACAAGGTGACTATGTAAATGAAAAAGTTTATGAAGCGCAATATGTAACCAATTACATAATTTTGAACCGGAAACATTTTGTATTTAAAATGACATCTATTTTTTTATTAAATAGGACTACTGCACATACTTAAATTTATGACTTATATGGTTTTCTTGTGCATGCTGTTGTCAGAACTGGATCAAATTAAAATTGGACCAAACGGGAAGCATAAACTTTCAAATAAAAAAGAATCATCCAAATCCGTTCACCCAGTCGAACGTTATGAGGTAACAAACATAAAACAATACAGTCGAATTGAGAACCTCCTCCTTTCTTTTTGAGTTGGTTGAAAAGTAGATATAATGCTGTTCAAAGTACAAAAATATGGCAGCTCTGCCAACCCTACTCTTAGGGATAGATAGAGACCCTTCATTCCTTCGTTTCCTTATCTGAGCGTCAAGATAAAGACTCGTCAACAAAGCTCATGATGACGTCAACGGCTTAAGAAGTAAGTAGAACTAGACAATAATATAACCGCAATGAAATTGCTTTGCAAATATAAAATCGATAATAGGGCACAGCCCTCACTCACAGGACGTTATCTAGGGTCCATGGGTTCCAGTGGCCAATTAACGCCAGATGGCCTGCATGCCTCATTTAAGTAAAAAATATATATACATAACTCTTGCGTAGCGTGTGCGACAAAATACCTCAGTGATGAGTGTGTTGTGTTGAATGATGAATGAACGATAAATAAAAACGTGCTTCGCTATGGTCGCCTCAAAATAGAACCATCGACACACTCCCGCGGAGTTCCTCTTAATAGTTTCAAGACAGGACTTAGGATTGGAGATTATGCATATGCACGTGATTGATTGTCATACAATAATTATTATTGCTCTTTGATTTATAATCATTTGAATTTCCCGATTTTGCACGCAACTTTGGAAAAATGTCTGTTATAATTTTATCTATAAAATTAATAATAACAAATTAAAATACATAATTAAATTTATTTTATATTTTTTCTTTATTAATTTTTTTTCTTTTCTATTTGTCTGACCGAAAAAAGGGTTTTCAGTCGAGGTTCCGGGGACGAACTTTATAAGCTCTACCGTCTACCAAATAATTTCATAGTACCTATAATGTCGTTGTCGGTGTTGTCAGTCATTTATTGAAGAAGTAATTAATAGCTGTGCAATAATTATTAATTACGCACCGCCTAGCCTGCGCCTCGTGCCTTAGCGAAAGCGCAATGCCACGCATGTTCCGAGCCAACCGGATGTCGACAATGGTAATGGTATGTCCATATTAAACAGCAAATCCATATTAAAATGTCTTCCTGAGGCAATCACTTAATTTTAAGCAAATAATTATATTCACGGTCAGTAAATTTTGCACGTGTTAGTCGCCATTTTTTTGTCCTTATTGATTCTTTCTTGGAACTAATAGAAATTCATTTTATTAATGTATACACAGAACTAACATACAGTAGAAATGTCGGTATCTTATACCAGCAAAAGTAGATGGAGGAAGAATAGACTAACTCAGTGTGTAAACACTGAAGTCTTGTACCGCAGGACGGTTTCTCATTTCGAGCTTGAATCTATGCATTACTTGGTACGACAAGTCATATGAGATCGTTCCTTTTGTAATGAGCACTTCAGCCCAACAACTGTCAACGCAACCGTGTGGTCCGAGTTTATGCAATCGTATCACATTGCACTTCGTACAAGTCTGCGCCCACCTTTAACACAAAAGTTGATGTTTACAAACGTTATACAAATGTATATGTGTACGCCGATACACAGACACGACGTCACGCACACACACAAACGTGTGTGGCCTCCGCTCGTAAATAACACTATGTTTTGGTCATAACATTTGTGGGTGAATCTTCTCGCGGCTTCCGAAACTGGTTTCGTTGAGAATATTTAAATCAATATCCGCAATGTAAGAGATTTGTTCCGAACACTATCATAAACAGTTGCTCTATAGAAGTACAGACATGGACATAATTTTTATCAAGACAGATCCCACAAACTGTGGTACGGCTATCTATATCTATACACAGGTGCTTACTAAGTTTACAATACAAGTGTACAATATTATATGTTAGGACTGTTCAAGGAAAATACTGTTTAGTTTGGTTGATGTTGAGGAAAATCAATGTGGTCCTCACTACTGCCTGAATTCTGAATAACATATCAAACACACAGTTTAACTTCCATGCAGTAAATTGGCAGTGTTTGCTCGTGTCGGAAGTACTTTGAAGAATTGTAATAAAAAGGTTATTATTTAGGCGCAGCCTGCGACTAGTCTTTAAATGTTCCGTCTAAAATAATTTTACGTAAAGAATTAATTCGGTGAGGCAAGCTACTCTTAAATTATTAATGGAAAAACAAAGGTACACAATAAATAATAATGGTATCGAAAAACAATATAGGTAACGAAATAATTTTAGTCCAGAAAAAATAATATAATAACTTCAGGAAAATGCAACATACCTACTCCAATTCTTAATTTAGTCAGTGTTACTATTGTATTGTTTTTCGTTTCATTATTTAATGATTACTGTAAGTTTATTAAACTAGCGGCATGCCATGAAGGTCGTTTTGACACAACAATAGTGACGTGTAATATCTAATTTATACATTAGTACATTTCATACAATAAACATTCCTACGAGCATCATACAACATTAACCGATAAAAACTGAACAGCAGGGCAGTCAAATTAAATTAATTAGCAAATGGTATTGATTGCTCATTGACTGATGTTTCCTGCGCTGTATGAGTCAGTCACTGTCAGCACCAAATATCCCGGCGTAATACTCGTAGATAATCCTACTTTGTAATAGGAATGTTGGAACCGTGTTAATTCGCGCCAGAATCGTGCACCGGTAAACTTGTCAGAAATTAAACTGAGAACCGGCGAACCGCAGAATTAACTGGATGTGATGCCGGCAAAAACTTTCAGAATAAATATTACATAATGGAATGAAATACGTGCAGGCACGGCATACGGCAAACGACTATGTTATTTTTTGCGCAGACAGTAACACAAGGTTAATGTACCAAGGAAGGCGGGATCCAAGTGTTTGGACCGTGCATGTCGTCATAGTTTTACAAATAAAAAATCTAAACTGAACTGTCAAGTCTGCATTATAATGCAATCAATGTTATTAACCTTTTTTTCAGAATGGTAATGAATAGTCTAATAAAGTATGGGTAAACGATCGAATGATGAATAACGTAAACAGATAGGTACTGAAATGAACTGATTGCAGTGGATTTAAATGGCGCTAGACCACCGCCTGATGAAGTAGGTTCAACCGGGGGAAGCCTAAATCAAGCATTGGATGTCTATCGACCATTGGATGGATAAAATACTGATACAAATGGTATGTAATGCACTGCATTCCGTGTTCAACAGACAGCACTTATGATCAGATTTGCCTTCAACCCTTTATGTCTCACTGCTGGGCATGGGTCTCTCCCCACAACCGGGGAAGGCCTGGAGCATACTCCACCACGCTGCTCCAATGTGGATTGGTGGAGATACGG
>DWQL01001172.1:0-12126 GCA_018231265.1 Noctuana haematospila | reverse complement strand
ATCTCGGAACCACTACACCAAACGAGCATAGAGACCACCGTTGTCCAGTGACCAATGCAACACATTGGGCCATATTTATAGAGGTCCGTAACAAATCAATTAAATCGGCGCTTACGCAAGCTCAAAGTCAACATTCAATTAGCTAAAGTTGATCAACGAAAAAAAATAAGGATTTGAAAGATAATCTATCATTATGCTACAAATGTCGTCGATCGATCATTTACATATTTTACATACAGGTGACGAAATAATTCATATTGGTTATTAATTACAAATAATTTTAACTCATGTATTTATTACTTCATTAGTTTTGTTATTGTTTTAATTAATACAAAATGTAAAACAAAATAAATAAATGTCAATTATAATCGTACCTAATCAACTTTACAAGGATTGTTTTAAATACAGTTACCTACGAGTAACTTGGTATTCATACCTATGAGTATAAACACTATTACAATTTAATTAAGAAGTATGCGTCTAGAATTAGTGTGAGTAATAACATTTATTTTAAAGAGTTATATCCTATACAGATGTAAATACTCATTTCTAAGATATTTTCTATATCGTTTTTCAGTAACCGCATTAAGGCAAAGTCCTTATATTTATGCAGCCATTATCCTTGTAAACAAGTTAATTATAACCATAACCTCAACAGTACATTATCTGCGCTATCAGATATATTTAATTAAACTCCTTTCACAATAACACGAGTATCTTATTATTCGCATCGAGTTTATCATTACTAAATGGCAATTTGCGTCACAATTATCGGGCCAATCATCAATTAATTGAAATAGGCCACATTTTGATTGAACACACACCGCTACGTCACAAATCATAATAGAGTATTATGGTTATTACTTTGAAAACATCGTAATTTGGAAGCTCTAAAAGCTTATACCGCAGCCTCTAATGGTTGGTCATCACCCTGCACCTATTCGCCATAAATATTTGAATGCTATTTGATCGTTTAATAACTTTAAAATTGTTTACTTTACTTTGAAAATTAAATGGCTCCATATTATGAAATCAACTGAATAACATTTACAACGATTGCTTTGAATGTTAAATTTTTAGCGAAGTAGGTAATATGAAAAATTGTGTTGCTTAAAACATCTGCCCGCTCTTTGGTATTTATTGTATTATAAAGTTACAACTTACAATTTATGTTTCTTAAAATATAATTATAATGGCCGTAGGTATAAAAATATGAAATCAATGCGATTTCTGTAAATAGGTACTTGTAGATAAATATGTTTTATACTTAGGCCCTATTAACAGACGACGTAACCTAGACGTATTCTGAATGCCTCGGATTTGACTTTGATTAACAATTAAGCTTAATTACACGTTTACCAGTTACGTAGATGATATCATTATACCAATCAGTACTAATTAGCAAGATCAAATATGAGGTTAATATACACGAGCACATGAACTAAACTAAACCTTTGGCGTAGATAGGTACGTACATATGTTGGGAAACGGCCATAATTGACGGTTAGTACGTACGCTTTGACGGCAATTATAATTTAATGATAAACAAATTGACTAGTTTAAAACACGATAACATGATTGCTTTATCTTCTAATAGCTAGCTTTGTTAAAGGAATATACAAAAGTGGTACATATTTAATAAATCAATTTTGTAATAATTAAATCAATCAATGTGAAATTCCGTAAATGCAGTATTTTTATTTTACTTTATTTATGACGATAAGAGCTTATGTTAAAAAAGTTTTATTTTAAAAATATTTAAACAAAGAACACCCAGTCACCCACGACGATAACAACTTCGAGGCAATAAACGGTTAAGCTAATCCGTAAAATTAGTCTAGATTTAAATTCTAATTTAATCTTAGTTTTAAAATAAGCACTGTCTTTGAGGCGGAAAGAAAGGTAGCGAACCTT
Organism: Noctuana haematospila; assembly: GCA_018231265.1. Taxonomy (NCBI): domain Eukaryota; kingdom Metazoa; phylum Arthropoda; class Insecta; order Lepidoptera; family Hesperiidae; genus Noctuana; species Noctuana haematospila. The sequence continues at coordinate 10,212 of DWQL01001172.1, read as the reverse complement.
GAAGTGCACTCAGAAAAAGGTTAGGTACTACACGTAGGTAAATGCTGAACTTAACACCAAGTTCTATTACGGAATTAAGAGTAATTAATTAACTAGCTGGTGCCCGCGATTTTGTCTGCGCTGGATAAGTATTTCGAGCAATTCACACAATATCTTTATAAATTGTAGCCTATAAAATATTCTGATGTATAAGGCTAGAATATTAACATTATTATTATTACATTATTATTACTAGGTTATTCCTTGCCTCTGGTGACCCTAGAGCTGGCGGTTATTTTGCTCAAAATTGCCGACCAGCGCGGAAACGCCGCCAGTGTTTTGGGAACCATGCCTAACGCAGGCATATTAGAGGAAATTTTCTTTTTATAGTTATTATTTATAATTTTGTAAATATTTTTGTTATGTTATATGTTACTTTGTGTTAATTTTAGTTTTTGGATGAATAAATCATTAGGTAAAGCTATAGTTATTATTGTAAAGTTTCATTAAAATCCGTTCAGAAGTTTTTACGTGAAAGACTAACAAACATGCATACTTACAAACTAATATTAGTAGGATTTGTTTTCTTATTAAGAAAAGATTTGTTGTCATTATAACATTTAAAGTATGTAGTAGAACGTCGTCTAATTAAAGTACATACCGACTTATATACACATTTTAATAACGGTCTATATACCGTAATAAGTAGATTTTATATGTTCGTGATTCGTGAATGACATTCAAAAGATGTAGCTCGAAACAGTAGAAATAGGAACTGCACGTCCTCTAAAAGAAATTAAAAATTCACGAATCATAAGCGAGGCGCGCTGTGGGCGAAGGGGAGCCATTTGCGTTCACTAAATGTACTGAGGATTACCAGTCCATCATGGCATCGTAGATTATATTTGAGGCAATATAAAACAGAAGGTTCAGAAAATCCTAAATGATAAGTACCTATTTACGTACTTATTATACCTAAGTACCTTTATGAATTATTGAAAATCACTTGAAGTTTATTTACAGTTTTATTTAATGTATGACTATAGTATGCGCGCAAGTGCTAGGTCACATCTTGAGCTACGTGAGCGGCAGAACAGGGTAGTTACCTATAAAGACAAATGTCATGTCATTCACGTCAATTCTTATCAATCACACCCTACCCCCTCTCACCGCTAACATACCTCAGGCAATGACTAACACATGCGCGCACACCATAGTTCTTCTTATTTATTAACATTCACAAGTACCACACTCGTCGTGCCCCAATATTCTCAACAAAAAGTGCGAACTTTTAGCTTCAAGTAATAATGTTATATAAATTGTATTACTCTATTATTATGTCTCGTTGCAAGGATTGTGTTTTAATTTGATTATGAGACGCAAACCGCAGGGAAGTGGCAAAGAAACGCAATTAAGCTGCTCATTGAATACCGCACAAAGACCGCTTTGTTTAAGTGTAGGGCCCACTCGGCCGGATAGAACTTCGGACGTTATATAAATTAATGTTTTCTATCTACATCATTATGTACCACATATTAAATGCGCTCATTAAGTCACCTAACCGGAAACACCGCAAAATATAATATTGTTTGGTCAACTTAGGCAGCGACCAGCGTTCATATTTAAATGAATTAATGTTCATGAACAGGCCTTTATTGGTAAAAACTTCAAACAATTATAAATTAAATATAAAATAAAACACCAAAAATAAAAATAAAACATTTAGTTTTGGTGAGCCGGCCTTTAGCAGAACTAAACTATTTACATGTAGTTATATACCTATTCAATTAGTCGATTAAGACTATTGTGCGAACTAGGGAGAGAATATTGTTAGGCGAAGTTGTTCTAAACCAGCGCTAACCCAACTAATTATATTTATTAACGCTTTGACGCAAGTTCCTAAGCGGGATAGTTCATAGAGTTAATTATCTCTCAGAGAGCCGCCGGCCGCGGTCCGGCCGCCGCGGGCGCTCGACTCGGTGCTTGGTTGCATCACAAAATGCACCGTTAACCAATTTACAAGTTTAAACACCCCGAAAACTTTCCGAAAACTCATATAACTATTGTCCAGACGCAGAGCGGGACAAAGATACTCATCGCCAGCGTAATTTAATTTGATACTCATGACTAATATCACGCAATTTAAGTTTCCCCGTAGAACTTCTCGAAGAACTTAAGTTCGAAGAAGTTAAAAGTGTAATTAAAATGTCTTCAGATATTGCACTGTTTTACTTATTTCAGTCCATTAAATCGAATTTTCCGTGACACTGTTTGAATAAGCAACGTTGAAAGCTTTTATGTTTTTGAAGTGCAACATCAGCTCTGTTTTGCTAAATTAATATAATCATGACGGCACTGTTTTTGAATGCAAGCGAGGGGAGTCGAACGGGTCCATTACAGGCTCCCCTTTAATAAACTTCGTTGTTAACTATATTAACAAAGCGCTTACTTTGTGGACGATGGTCAAAGGAACTTAATTGGAAAACACCTGGCGACGACAGCGCCTTTGCGTGGCGCGGCGCAAAAATCAAGTCATCGGCTCAAAGAACTGTCCGTTCACTTTTCACTGGTGGCTTTGTAACACGATTAAGCCGACTTGTCGAAAGTTAATTAAATAACGTTTTTCGGAATTACCCGGCGGGGTCGAGATCAAAGTGGCCGGTGCTCAAAGGCGCGCTGCAGGCTAGGTTCAGTCTCTGATCTCCGTGTCGGTGCACTGGACAGGTGGTCTTCACCTCTTTGTCAAGAGTTTTACTGAGTTTATAGCCCCACTTCGCAATTTGGTTTGCGAATGTTGTTTGGATTGGAACTTTGGAATAAAAAGACGTTATGCGTAACTAGTTCATAATTTTGTCTTTTTAACATTATAATTGATGATAATAATATGGTAAATCTAAATTTGTATTTAAATAAATGTTATTGCAGTCTGCCGTCGCAGTCGCCGTCGCAAATTTTTTTATAGATAGTCTCTAAACGTATGCGCGGCTCTGAAGAACCTTGCTCTTGAATTAGACTTCATAAATAATACAGGTTCAACTTTTCCTACGTTTCTGTGCAATCAGAAATGCTAATATTAAATTTCATTTTAAAGTTGCGATTGACCGCAATAAACGGAAAGGTTAAATATGAGTAGGGTTAAGTGCGGAATGGTGGTACTATGCCATATTTGCTTACTAACTCCTAAATAATATACTAGTAGCTTTTAAATACCAGAAACATTTTTAACACCCCGTTCGACATTTCAATTGAAGTCGTTTTATCTTCTTTAAATTGAAGAGTTGTTCAGGTTCAACAATCGTTTCATAAGTCCGGACCACTTTGATTGATGAGCAATAGTATCTGCTGTCAATCTAATTCTATTCGCGCGGGCAGCACGCGATACCGAGGTCATTTGCAGGCATTCGAAAGTCGCACGTCAAACCTATTCTATATTTTATTTGCACATCAAAATACATAGGCAATTTAGAACATAATCGATTATGCTACCTATGTCAAGATAACGATGAAATAGGAATTTGGAAGTCACTGTCTAAAGTAAATTTGGCTCTCTGATGTAAATATGCGTAATACCAGTTGGCCTGCATGCTTGCTTTGGCCAATAGTAGTTCAATAAAATTAATAAGTTAGTGGCCATTAGAGAGGTGAGCAACTGTTAGTCAAGTGATAGAGGAAATGCAATACTTATAAGTATTAAAGGATTAGCCTTCTAAAAATAATCCATGCAATAAAACTATTTCCTCTTATTAATACGAGCAATGGAAGTTGTTTACAACAGCTTTGTTTTCCAAATGATTGGCGCCCTTCGTGAGGGGTGGCCGGGCGTCGAACCCGCTACCGTTGCGTGCCGCTAACGACCGACTGCTCTCTCCTTAATCGTTTTCACACTAATTATCCGTTTCGAGCAACTCTATAAATGTACTATTTGGGTTATTCTTATTACGTAAGATTCAGTACCAGACACACGAATTAAAAATCTTCTCATTAACTCAATACATTGTACAAAGTAAGTTAGTACAACGCGTAGTAGTTAGTAGTTCCAGTTTACCATGTACACAGTACACTAATACTGCCGCAATTACGGACAAGGTAATCCACTTTAAACAAAGTATGTCAAGAAATTAGTGTTTAATTTATTCATTGGGCGGGCCGCGTCTAGTTCAGTTATTACACTTATTACTGTAGGCAGCTCACATACGAACCGAACTCGCAATAGACAAAGTCCATTTCACATGACAACAAGATATAAAGGTAAAATAAAAAAAGTTATTGGTTATACATTTTATGGCGTCCTTCTTCTTAGTTTAGTCTTAATCTTATTTTGAACTATTTACAAAGTAAAATATGTATAAAATGAATGAAAACAAAGATAAATAAATCCAATAATATATCTACATGTGTAACGCTTAAACATTATTTAAATTGAAAATATTTTTACTGACGCTAAAGTTTTCACGTACTAGTAAGCAGAACCTTCAAATAACATCTTGAGTGTTCTTAAAATGTTGATGAACGACTCCAGTTTTAAAATATTCAATTCCATTAATGTATGACTTTCATTATGTGAGTAGTTTTAAGTATAAATTCAACTCCAGTTTTATCATATAATAGAAATGAGTAAAATGCACGTCCCGACGTTCGAAAGTTTACAGCGTGAAATATATAAAAAATGCTTCTAAGATATTGCAATAAGCGTTATTAAATTATATTTTTATGTCATCCATAAAGTATTAAAAACTAGAAAACACGTATTGATATAATATGCTAGATCAGGCATAACGTTAGTGGAGTTTTAATTAAAAGTAAATTCAACTAATTAGCTTCAATATCAAGATCGAAATTTAATACTGTTCAACGTAAAAAGTTCAACAACAGATGCGAACTAATTAGACAGAATTGTCCACATGTGGGGACAGTTTATGTTCCAGTTCTAATTTAGAATTAATACCATGGCCTCGGTAGAAAATTTGAAAAGTTTGAACGACGTCGGCGGCCTCTGCTCCGTCGATTGCATTTTTATACGAGCAAGACAACCTCATAGCTTATTAGAGAAGTCAGATATTAAAGCTGGCGCGGATTAGCCGCTGTTGTTTTGTGATTTGTGGTTTAACCGTTGTTGTGTATAGGTAATTAAGAAAACTATTGGGCTATCTTGGTTGTTAACTCTTCAATGTCAACAATGATTCGATATGTCATAGTTTTTCGATATGTCAATCTTATCAACGATCACGGACGAGTTTTCGCACCAAAAAACTAACATGTCTGAGGAAACTCTTAGGAAAACCCAGTTATTAAAGGTCCAAGGGATTTCTCCGCGGACGCGCGTGCTTTCGAAACGACATCGCCCCAGTTAATTAGTAAAATGGATACGTCGCTTTCCGGTTGCCTCCATTCTGTAGCGGTTACGGCCACAATAAACTTCATTTTCTTCGTCCATAATGCCAGAATTGCGGGAGCTATTCAAATCCTTTAAATTGAAACAGAGCTTTCTGCAGTTTAATTTCGAATTGACCAAATCCAGGGCAGCGGTGGTGCGCTTGCACCGGCACATTTCCCACAACCCGGTGCGCTGGATCTGCGCGACAAAGGACATCCGGCCACAATGGCTCCATTAAAATAATGCAAGTAAATGAGGATTTGCGGAGGCGAGTCCGCCGAATCTGCTCGCGTACCGTTCCGCTCACAATACTCGGAAGGCCTGGCTGCGACGACGCTTAAAACACTATACAGGAACATGTTTCATTAGCTAAGTGGGAGGCTTTTGGTGGTTGAATCTGTGTAATGCAGCTAGCTAGCGAGAGACGAAGCGTCGCTTTTACTTAAACGCCGTAATTAAAATGTCCCCTCCCCTAAGGGCGCAGTTTTAAACTCGCTCCAACTAGTTTCGAGTGGCCAATTTAGTTTTAGTGTTCCGTGTTTAAGATACAAATTTACGAATATGTTTCAGCTTTTATGCTGTTTTATTCGCAAATGAATATGAAAATATAATGAACGAGTTTTGTGTAAATTTGAAAGTAGCTCTAGTGAGAGTACCTATTGCTGAGCAAAGATAAATTGAATAGTGAAATTATGAAAGTTGTTATTAAGCTTAAGTGTTATTTTTACCATTATACGTAATGATTTTGCACGATCACAAAAGATGATAGAATTTCCAAAAATAGCCACTCATAGGTGCAGTATTTATAGTCCAAATCCCATTTTATCTACCTTCCACCCACGGTATCAATGAATACGGCAGCACTTAAGCTCACATACACGATGGTTCCATCAATTACCCTTTTTGTAAAGGCACTTCGCATAACTGCACGATCGAAGAGCGTATAGTAATAACTTTATAGATCGCTAACGAGCAAAATTGATCGACATTGACGATATTGATCGGGATTGATTCATTACGTGCCAGTGAATCCATGTTGAGTTAATTTCATTAAAACTAAGTGGTGTAATTAATTAGGAAATGAGCGGCACTCGCCCCTACTCAGGTTGACAAACATTACTTGAAACAACTTTAGCGAGTATTTAGTGAGATATCTGATTTTATTAATAAGTATGCAAATAAATTAAATCGCTGTATTCTCTAATATTTGTGTTGGTATTATGTTTTCTCTTTAAAAACTAAGCCGAAAAAACCGGCAGACAGCCCAACTGCTGGTCATCGTTCATTTTATGGGCAAAACCTGAATATTCTCTAATACGTTGCCGAATTTAGAGGCTTTTAAGAGTTTTTTTTTAAGAATATCATGCCATAGTCGGCCGAGCCTGCATCTGAACTGCAGTAAAATGTAAATATTATATTTTTTTAACGTACCTACATGGATAACACACAATGTATGATTTCAGTTCTACTCGGTTAATTTAATCGGAACGTCGTTCAATTAATTCGGAAGCGAGCACCCCTAGGAGTGTTTCTGACGGACCACATTTTGATATGACATCTTGTCGCTTCCACTAGACGTATGCACTTATATGCACTACACTTAATAACTAATTTTTAGTTTATTTTAGTCATTTTAGTCCTTTATTGGTATTCCTCTTATTATTGTTCTATAACAAGAGGAGTACTTTTAGATGATATCATTCGATCTAGATGCATATAGATAAGAATAGTTTTAGGTATCTTTTATGGTAAGCATGCTACTAACAACATCTCACAGTTTTAAATGGCATTATTAAGTAACCTACAACATCTTGCAACATTCATTTATTGTATAAAAGTCTAACATTAGTTTCAAAATATGCGAATTATCGATTAATCGAGCTATTAATTACTTTAATCGCGATTGATTCATTGCGTGTCGGTACTCAACGTTGAGTTAATTTAATTGAAACCGAGTGGGGCAATTAATTAGAGAATGAGCTTTCGACTACGCGCCCCTACCGATGTTTACGGCGGCTCATGCATATTGAGTGGAATGACATCTTCGTATATACGAGATAATCTAAATAGTTATCGAGACTGGTAGATGAGAGAAACGTCAAGGCACCTTCAGCCAACTGTTACCTTTTCAAATGCTTAGATAACCTTAGAATGCCGTTCTTTCAGTACATATGTACATTATGAGGCAATCATCTTGAATCTCAATAGTTACAATTAGCTATAAATGATCTCCGTTATCGTGCAAGTACACACAACAATAACACAAGACTACACTATTCTACCACTTTCAAATTAAGATGTAAATACTTATAGCAGTAAGACAGTTTCATATTATAGGACCCGATCCGACGACCCGTATGGTAACCATGTCGGCTCACCATTCGGACGGTCCTGGGTTCTATTAACCGATTGAAAATGAAAAATTATTATCTACCAGGCTTACTACTTCTTCAATAAACAAGTTTTATTGAATTAAACATAATTTGTAATAAAACAATGTTATCTATTTCAGTGTTTATTTTAGTGTACGGATTGTAACGGAGACGCGTAAATTACAAAGAAACATTAATACGCCACAGAGTGAGTGTAGTTGATTGATTTACTTAAGAGCATTGCGACACAAGGTTAACAGCATTTAATCCCGCTAAAACGTTAGGCGATCCCTCATAATGAATATTTATCCTCGACAGTCGGCGCATACTTTTATGACGAATACATATTTTAGTAGCCGCCGTAATTCCGCTGATTACTTTCTTTAATTTTTCTGAAAAGTGTATATCGTAGCGTTCCACTGCCGTCTATGTGTATAGCGGAGTGTATTGAAGCTCGGAAGGGCAAACAACTAAATGAAATGTTGGGTTCGGTATACTTTTATGATTACGATACTAAAATTAATGCTGCGATGCTCGTTTAATGTTTGACATGTTGAGAGATTACATCGCAATATTGAAGGTTGCCACTTGAAAAGAAATCAAATGGTCGCTGTCACTGTGACTCACGACTGTTTTTTTTTATGTATTATTTACAAAATCGTTTTCTGTACCAAGCGTGGCAACTTAATAATTATATTAAACATTTTATGATTGATTCAAATGAAACAATATGTGACATTTACCAATCGGCATTTATAGGCTTTATCTCATCACAACAATCAGCCATTTGAGTCGCATTATCTAGTATCGGCATATATGAGCTACACGTCAAATGACTGACAGGCACTTCCAACTAATTGTCTCGTTATTCCGTGGCAACTACAATGAATGCTAAACCAAAGTTGAAGTTTGGAACGGAATATAGTATGGTATTCAGGGTTGGAACATATTATTTAAAATAGTAAACAAACGAACGCACTAACTGGTATCAGTTATAAGATTAGAACCGTTAAATAAAGACCGTTTAGGAATCATAACCAAAGTGACTTAATTTTCTTATTTTTTAGCTTCATTATCTTAATATATCTCTTTACATTACGCGAAAATGAAAAAACTAAATCGAAACGATAATAAGAACAATATAACTTTTGCTATGATATTTTTGCGTATCAATCACATTTCGATTTTATTCAACATTGTACACTGCAATAAGCAGATGTCGCTGTGTATTTAATGTGCCTCGTCCATTAGTCATATGAAACATGTGCCAATACAAATGATATGGAGGTTTATGAATGACGGGGAGCAGGGGGTGCGGGCGTGCCCTGAGGAAGGGAACACTAATGGATTACATTCGCGCGAGTGAATTAGGATATTGTCGTGCGATACGTTCCGGTTGCACTTCGTACTCCCGTTACATCAATATATACGATGTTATCAATCCGGTACAGATTAAAATTTAATATCATAAATGGCTATAACGGGATTGCGCTTTGACATGTTCTCTGGACCAAAAAAAATTGCTGTTCGCCCAATTTGACATACTCGTAGTTGTGCAAATAAAGTGCGTTTTGGAAGAATGACTCGCTTAAAATATTTTCGGACTGGCAAAACGCATAACATAGCCAATCTCCCCTAATCAAAGAGGATAACCTATCGATAGAAAAACTGACGTCAAACCATTTTTATCCTCCTTATTCTCTGTAAGTTTACATATTCTATCTACATTTAGTACTAACTCCGAACTATAGTCACCTCTCCTACAACAATGTACAGAAGCTTAACGCATACCCTTTGGCAGTGAAACAGGGTGGTTAAACTAGAAATTACAATGGCACTCAGCTATGTTATGAACGTAATCTGCAATTAAACGTAATCGAATACATATTAACCGGTTTTATTGGGTCGTCAAAGCAAGCTTTCACTTTTGAACGAGCTTTCAACTTCCTGCAAGCGATTCTTAACTTTGACTGATTGTTTGGCAACAAGCTGAATTACGACGTCGACTGTAGCGAGCCAGATTCATTTACGTATCCATAGTAACATGAAACGTTTATAATGACAAAATAATTGCGAATGTTACCGCTAGAAGACAAACCCAGCCCTTTAAATTCCAAACCGGCTTTGTATTACAGCTAAATACACTACAAGAGAAACAAAAATTACAGGGCATAACAACAGCGATATATCCATTTTCAACAGTAAAAAGCAATAACAAGCGGATGAAACTATCTGTGCCCAATACTGAACGCCCGGTCGCAGTTAGCAGCATCCTGGAGGTAATGAGGTCTGGATCCAGCGGGCACAAGAATTACGAGCGCTGTTCGTAAACGTCACTCTAATTAGCATGCCCACTAATGAGGAGTTATGGCCCACTAATGAGAGAAGTTCTAACCGACATATTTATTAACGAGTGCAACGTATTGGCAACGACTGTGTGTATCGTAGGCTGATCGTAAAAGTGAGCCGATATTTCTTGATTTGTCC
>DWQL01001171.1:0-12128 GCA_018231265.1 Noctuana haematospila | reverse complement strand
TCATGAGGAAGGTTAAAGGCTTTCAAGCATTACGGTTACTATTCTTAACGCGGGTGAAACCGCGTGGCACAGCTAGTATCTTATAATTATTATAAATTTCCTTGAAGATAGTACTACAGTTTTATACTTTTTTCACCAAAGGACTCAAAGTATCTTAAAACCCTTGCAAAGTATCATGACGTAACAGTTAACACGCAAAGGTTTACGGTCACGGAAAAGTCAGATAGAATTTCACATGAAACACTATAGGTATTGCAACATAATTGGCCACCGGGTGACACTTACTCGCAAACACCTCATTCTGAATATGGGATAATATTACGATTTACTAGAAGCCAGAGATGGAGATTTCAAGGGAAATGACGTAATGAACTTGAGTGTAATTGAATTACATTACATCAAGAAAGTACATAGTAGGTATGTCTGGCAATTTAAAATCATGCAAAATTTTATATTTTACTAAGGATAATTTGTATACGCAATGTTCCCTTAGAGTTAATAAAACGACAATAATAACACCCTATACCAAAATTAGGCCTAATAATATCCAATTAAAGCTAAAATGTTGCTACCCTAGCTTGCGGTCATCTAACATTTTATATATCCAGAACCTTATTAAAATACCTATTTGTTTGATATTGAAATAGTGAAATTTCTAATATTCAAATGCTAATTGCTCTCTTAAAGTACCCACTGTAGTTATTTTGTAATTTTTTTTGTCTACTGCGTGTGTATGGAGTACGGAGGGTCGCCCGCCATCTTGTGTTTATTTATAGAGGTGCGCGTGCGCCAGTTTCTTTTGGTTGCTTTCAATTAGTTTGATTTGTGGGAAATCGATTTCACGGAACCCACGTTCACGGGTTGCGTATCCGCATGTGGATCCTATTACTTCTCTATATAGTATCTGGAGAACTCAATATTTCATTAATTTTTCAGCTCATTGATGATATTAATGATAATTAACGAAAGAGCGTTTATTTTCGTATTATCTTACTTGTTTCCATTTCACGCTTTAGTCCTTATGTAATTTCACTAAGTATCTGTATTATTACACAAGTATCTTACTTTTTATATGAAACATTTATTGAAAATACTAAACCACGTCTTCCCAATAACGTAGGAGTGAAAAATTTGTAGGTAAAAAATTGAATCAAACGCGCGAGATATCTAACGTGTAGCCGTTTATACAAGATGTTAACGACTTTACGCTTCACCTCTTGATTTACGCCTCATACATTATCCGTGCAAAAAGCTGGGATTTATTCTAACAGCGGGAGAAGCATAAATTCATCCGACCGTCACATAATTGGCCGCGTCTCATTAGATCAACTCGTCTACTTGTGGCAGATTCGTGTCGCTGCCTCCGTCGTTGTAGGTGTCGCTTTAATTTCACTTTCTGTCTCGTCCAGTGTTTTATTGTTTTGGCCGGTCAAATCTCCTTGACGGATGCTCACTTTAAATAAATGAATGTACTCTATGGCTCGTCTGTTGAGTAGTATTATGGCGATTACCCGAACATGATTCAGGGTTAAATCAACATTATATTGTACAGAATTACATTAAAATTATTTTACTCGTAATCATCTCGTAATTAAACTAATTACAATTACAATACATAACTTTAGTAAATTTATATCAAACATATTGGAACCCTTCGGGTAATTATCTTCAAAGATATTATTATAGGTATATTATTTTATCATGCTCGTCAGCTTTTTACGGCGCCGCTACAAGGCACGAGTACAGTTCAAGCAAAGTTGTTGGCAAATAGGTTTCCTGGCGACATTTCCCCGAGAAGAAATGATTTCCTAATAGACAGATCGTTCGATTACTCGTACAATGAAATTTTATCGAGTCGATTCTTGCCGTGACGATTTACTTAGGCGATTTCAAAAGGATTTACTCAAGCGTAATTTTGGGACGTTTCGATGATATCCCAGCTTCCTTCCGGGTCACCTAATTTAGCCGTCGCCGGCAACAAATAAACGGCGAGTAGGAAGCCATTAGTCACGGGCACTACTTCCCGGGGCAATACAAACGTCACTCAACCCCGGATATTTGATTCTAGATTTAAAACCCCCATAAATCAAAAAGGAAATTGGTAGTTCCATTGCTTAATAATGTACTTGAAAAGGTTAAATTGCCTACTTTTTCTAAGCATTTTCAAGCTTTCAAAGTTCTCAATGACTGTCTAAAATTTATGAAGCCATTTTGTAAAACTAAGAGTTACAATTCTATCATTGAATCCTTAACAGATTATTATTAACACGTTTAGCGCCATGTGTATCATGAGCGATACACATTGCCAAAACATTGTGTATTATGACTGATACACAGCCACACTTTTGGTTTTTGCCTTGTGTATCGCTCCTGCACACAATATTCAAACATTTTGTACTGTAAAATAAATTCTCTGGCCTGGGCGAATTTTGTGGTAGTTTTGGGTTTGGGATCGGAAAAATAGTTTTAAAGTAATTAAAGATTGAATTTTAAAATAAAAAAAATAATTAAGTAATTGTTTTATTGACACTTTTACTATGATAAAACAGGGTTAGATATAAATAATTCTTAGTGACTTTCATTAAAACAATTCCGACATAAAAATATATCGCATGTTGAACATTTTGTTGACACCTGTGCAGCTATTACTTTCTTTCCATCTATGATTTTGCCGTTCCTTCCGTACTTTTTGTAGCATTCCTTGCAGCGTCCGCGAACCAATTTCTCATTAACTTTATTGTCGATTAGGTAATGTTTCACATTTGGTGCCTTTCTCTTTGCAGCTGATCGTAAAGATTCGGGTTGGATGTCTTCTGTGGTTTGTGAGAACTTATCAATCATTTCCATTATCACTTGTTCTCGGAACTCTGTGATAGTCATTTTCTTTTTAGTGGTATTTAGATTATAGAGGAAATGAGCATTCACCAGAGATGTTCCCCACAATATTTCTATGAACAACTTCCTGTACCATTTCGTGCAACGTCTTAGAGCTGACCCATATGTCGCCATCTGATCACTTAGGTCGATAGACGATTTGCCATTGTTATAATCGACAATACACTCTGGTTTCATAACATCTGGCTTGTTTCTGCATTTGACGCTAACAGTCTTGAGTGCAGATGTTTTAGTGGACAACATTCTGACATCCCGTTTGTCGCGCCACTTCAATATCACAATCCCGTCACCAGTCTGCTTCGCACACATCTCTCCTCTCTTCAATTTCATGGACATAACATCTTTTGGCAGATGCTTTCTACTTGATCTAAGTGTTCCAACAAGGTGAGTTCTTCTGCGTCGTAGTCGATACGCGAGAGGGATGCTGGTATAATAATTGTCGGTGTATATTGTTCTACCTTCATCTAGTAGACCTTCTGCTAGTTCCATAACTGTTTTCTCAGATACACCTACTTCTTGAGACCTTGATTTCCCACAGTATATTATCAAATTCCAAGTGTATCCCTTTTCGGTACAAAGTTTGAATACTTTGATACCGTATTTTGAAGCTTTATTGGGAATATACTGTCGGAACAGCAGCCTTCCACGCCATGGAATTAGAGACTCATCGACGCATATTTTCTGTCCCGGAGTGTAGGCTTTTTGAAAATTGGAAGTAAATTTATCAAGTATAATTCTCAGTTTGGAAAGTCTGTCCTCGGGATCTGCGTTGATGTTATCAGCAAAGTGTAAAAATTTTAAAATCAGTTCAAAACGATTTCTAGGCATTACTTTTCGTGCAAGTGGTAATCCATAGAGCGCATGGACCCGCCAGTAATCTTTGATGGAAGGCAGCTTGACCAGGCCCATCCATCCTATTAGGGCAAGGAATTTTCCGATTTCATTTACTGTCACTGGATCCCATCCATGAACCCGACTGCCTGGAGTAGTGTCCGATGTGAGCATTTGCTGTACAGCATATAAATTTGTCTGGTCGGTTATATGCTCTAGAATATCCCGAGTCAAAAATAGCTCAAAGTAATCCAATGGATTTGCATTAGCCAATATACCTGAATATATGTCCTTCATTCCAGAGCTCGGAACTGTATATTCAATAACTTCAGGATCGTCATGGGTTGGCATTTGCCATTCTAAATTTGCTAGTTTTTGATTTACCCATTCTCTCTCTGTCATTTCTGAAGACGTAGTTGAGGTACTTGGAACATTAGCATCAAAAATTTGAGCTTCTGCGACTTGTGTTCGTGGGGTTCTGCGTCTCTCTACATTAGGCAGAGGGGGCAACTGCTCTTCAGAAATTGTGGATATTCTTCTTTGCGAAATCGGAGGATTCCAAAATTCGTTCCCTGAATCGGATTCGCTGGAGTCGCTGGGGTTGTAATCCGGGTCATCCACAGAATCATCGCTTTCATAATCCATTTTTATATTATTCTAATCTAAATGCACTTCACAAACTTAATTTCACAAATTTTCTGCAACAAATGAAAAGAAAATTTAGGAAAACCCATAAAAACACATTGTATAAAGTTTTCCTAAATTTTCTTGTCAATTTCTTCTAAATCGTCGTAATCTGAAAAGAAAGACATTAATATTAGCGTGTATCACCAGTGATACACATGGCCTGGGAAAATAGTTTCAAGTGAAAACTTTTCCCTAGGCCACGTGTATCAATTTTGATACACATAAAAAAATAGGGGTCGCAGTATGTAGGAGATGGGTAAACATTTTTTTATAGGTTCTATATCAATTTAAAACTTATATAACGGCTTTTTTTATTTTGGTCAAAAATTTTTAGGACAGGGACTAATAGCTTGGCGCTTAACGTGTTAAAAAAGTTGGACAAGCAGATAATTATTTAACACCTTTACAAGTGTTGCATTCGTTTTAGTTGCTTCTATCACATCCACGACTATTGTATTCTTGTCCTTATTGAGGCGTAATAGAGTTGAGAATAGTAAAACCTTAGTTTAAAATTTAATCCAGAATCCAATATCACAAGCCATTGAGCATAATCACGAGGCATGCAGATTAACGATACAATTTTAAATCAGCGCCAACGTAAGATCTTGTTGGAGATAAACTGGTTACAACATTGTGAATAGTTCTGTTGTGATTAATTTCGCATTCGGAGCAATTGTCTGTTCTCTGCTTTCTCTTGTCTGGTGGTCTACGTTAAACACGATTATACAAGTGAACCGACTGACTTAAAATAATTAATCATTTCAGTCTTATCTTATTGTTTGTAGTGTAATAATAATTGAAATTTTATAATATAGATAACATACTGCAAACACTACAAATTCTACTTAACCCTTACCCTTAGTAAGGTAACTAACTACAAACCATAAGTGCATCATAATATATCAGAATATAAGAGGAACATATAATATTCAAACAATTTAAGACACACGGTAAAAGACTGCGTTGATCCGTCATAGTTCACGCGAATTGTGCGCGGGCGCACCGTGTTCGGATCACTTGCGTCATGACAAACAAACAATACAAGAGGATTTGTTTATGTACGATTGTTTAGCACTGTAGGCGTAGGTCAGGCGCCAGGTTTGACGCTTTGACACAAAGAAGTACACCTAATTGTATGGGAGATGAGCTTTGAAGTAAAGACAAAAGCAATGAATACAATGGAAACGGCGTTGAACGGGTCGCGAACGGAACTTATAAACTTGGCGTAGGATGTTTTGTTTATAACTGTACTTTTAATTGTATAATGGTTAAGAATTTTTTTGTTAAAATGTTTGAATTGTAGGACATTTTCAAATTTAAGAAATACAAAATTTAATTTCAAATCTTTAGTTTAGAGTTTAATGTTCTTTTGCTTATGGATATACTGAAACACTGAAAACAACGAACGGCTGTGCTTCTACTCGTTTAAACCCGGCTTATTCAAATTCGACACTACACAGTACACAGCCCTAAAAATAATGTTTATGCAAATATGTCAAATATTATCGCATCACGTCTATCGGGACAGGCGTTACATTACCAAATTCGTTGACATTGCGTATAACTGTACCCGTGTGGCCGATTAAATGTAATGTATGCCTTTGTATTCAACGCTGTCTCCAAGTAACACCTCTATACGAAGAGGCCTCCAATGCAAAAAGATATGCAGTTATACCATTAATATTGTATTGGATACTTGAACGATTATTCATCGCATATATCTTGAGTATGTCTGTGTGACTAGTTTTTGTTTTCTCCTTTTAAGTCAAGCAAATTGTCAGACTTTTTAAGACTGCCAATACCATATAAGCAATGTGTAGGAAATTCACGTGCTATCGCTATAAGTTTATTTAAATTGATTCCAACAAAATACGAGTCTGGCTTTCTATCTTCTTTCTATTTCCTATTTTCTTTCTTTTTATATCTTCTTTCTTATATAACTACTGAATTGTTAACTGTTCAATTCATACTTTGCCAGATATTATTACATCTATTTTGCATCTTCTGTTCGTATTGTATTGATTGCAATAAATCAAAATATTGTGTTTCTATTAAGAATGGAATTTAGCGGATGTTAAACAGTTGTTTATAATTCACCATATTAATAATCGAAATATGTCTATTTTGTGTGCAAATTCCGCAGGGAGTGTGCCACACATGTTACATTGGAGTGGAACCCGTGAAACTAATGCAAAGATTAGGTATTTCCGTTTATCCGCACACTCCCGCGCATTGCAAATGCTTAGCCTGTGACTCATATTGATCTTAGCGAAGTAGACACGACGGTTGGTTAAGTAGAGCGTATAGAATTTGATTTTAATCCAGATTGAAGGGCTGCAAACTGCTCGAGCGAAGGAGGAAGATGGTTGCGTGGTATTTGAGTAAGGTAGCAAGATTGATGTAGATTTCCGTGATCTTAGATTAGAGAAATGGAGGACAAAATTTATCAAAACATTAGTATGTTATGCGATTCCGGCCTATGATAAATTGTTAGAATTAGATGGCAAGGAAACGCAGACCTTACGTAACTTTCAACTCGTGGGGTTTAAGTATCGACATCAATACACAATTTTAATATTGAAAGTGCTGATATTTTCGGAACCATAACAGTGTCAAGTCAAGTAAATTGCAATTGCAAATCCATCAATGTTCGCAGTAATTGTCAGGCAAGGCGTCACAGATGATCTCATCTGCAAAGCGAGTCTCATTACTTCAGTTATTAATGAAGAGACCAAATTAACCGCAAACAAAACGATTATAATAGAAAGTTTCCATAAAACATTTCCACTGGAGCCAGATGAGTCATCAGTCCTTCAAGACGAGACGCCGGCCAGACTCGAGAACAACAAAACTTCTGCTTACTCACCTCTCATGACCAACACTTGTCATATTGATAGTCAGAAATAGAACAAGTCTGTGAAAGTTTTATGGGTTTATTACTCATGAGTGTAAGATGTCATTTTTGGATATGACCGCTGTGCCTTTAAAGAAATGTTTAATTTGTGGCCAGATACTAAAAATCGTCTTAAATATGTACAATACAGAATTATCAATACATTGTAGTGGGTCGGACTTTTAATTTCATGTAGGATTATGCCGTTTGAGGAATCAAACAATACTTTAGCAGTTTCGAACTAGCAGAGTAGAATCTCAGTAGAGTCTATTTGAATACATGTAACACGATAGACACCGTCTATAGAACGATTGCACTGGCGAAACGCTAGTGTGAAAGTGTGAAACATGCATTCAAAATCCATTTAGTTGTTTATACATTTAAAAATCAATAGTCATTAGTTTTTAATTTGTTTTTTATCCGGCCAGTAATTATTTATCTTTGCTCATCCTCATTAGTACATGTGTGCTAATAGAAGTACCTACATACACAACTCTTCTAACAGTTAAGTCAATATTGACGCCGGAAAAGAGTAAGGAATTTGGATCACCAGTTAGTAACCAATTACTAGGTTTGGTATCAAAACCGCATATCACGATCGCTATTTGGTTTATGTTCTCAATAAAAGTCACTATAACTTTCTCGAAAGTCATTAATTAATATGAAGTTCACCAACAAAACTTCGCATCTGTAGGAATTCATAATAATATGGATATATTGACCATGACGATGATTCTATATGAGATGACAACTATTCTGAAGATCTGGCGCCAACATGTCGGAAGAGCATACCTGACATAAGCATTCAGTAGCGTAAAAACAAATGGTTTGTTTGAAGATTCCGGACGCTGTGTAAAGTTATGCAGTGTTGTGTGGTGTATGTGAAGCCACATGTAAAACAGCGCCATTAAACCACTTAAAAACCCAAGTTTTGAAGTACCGTCAGAGATTTAAAAGCTTTGAAAGGGTTTGTAATTTTGGTATCTATTTTGAGTAAAATAGTGAGGTGAGGCAGTCAATATACCTATAACCTATAGCTAGTAAATGCAGGTACATCAATTGGTCTAAAAATAGTATTGAAATATAACATGTAGATACGGATAAGCTGCAGGGAACTTGAGTTCTTGAAAGCTATTAAGCTTCAAAACTTGTATGTTACCCTTAATGAAATACAAATTTGGTGATGAACCCTTTAGAAGAATTTGTATGGTACGAATCTAATTGGTAGAAACTACAGAATATACCTGTCTGTCCAGTTAAGGCATTGAAATATAAAGATATCTATATAGGTATCTCCGTATACTTCAAAAAAGTATTTAACCTCAAGGAGAATATGTTCATGAATTTTCTGTGTCAAATCATGTAAATTCTCTACGTATTCCACCAACTAGAGCTATTTATCTAACCATAACCATAACCATTTTAAATCTTTGCACTCACTCGGCGTATCTTAAGAGTCTACTTATACAGACAACTGTTCTCTGCATTCTCAAGAGTTGGACAAACATTATTACGGGTTCGAAGTGTAGCGCCACCTGTCGTTGACGCAATTTGTAAACAGGTACTTACAACTACGTGTGTTCGGTTTAGACTAATGGCCGTGATACACCAGCCAACGTCCGAGTGCAGTTTTTTTATTGTTTATCAATAGCAAACGCGCGTGCATGCCACCTCTGCAACCCATGGATACCCACGTCCAACCTCAAATAGGAGATATCCTATCTAAGGTCTTACATGCAGACGTCGTAACTCATGAGGTCAGTCCTCACCTCAGTGACCATCATAGATATCCGCGTTCAACCTCAAATAGTAGATTTCCTAAGATCATACGTCTGACCTTACTTAGACTGAGATGGTCGCCTCAAACCATTTTGAATTGTCCTGAATCGACCTTTGAGTACAGTTATGCAATGCAGACTGCCTAGTAAAAAACGTAGACGCTGAAAAAGATGCAAAGTAGCTTTATCACAGTCATATAATTAAGTGTCGCGGCCATGATGCATGCGGACTCAGACAGACGCGTCACAAAAAATATCGATTCCAAAGATTTTTTGTTCCTAAAATTGCTCCTGAGAATCATGCAATTATAAAAGTGCAACGCCACTTCCTCTATTAGATTTTTAAATGAAAACGTGACAGTCTATTATCAGATTTAATCTAATTGTGAGACTTTGCACATTGTATTATTTCGGTAAATTATATGCTTGCCGAATAAGCACACTGATGTGGCAGTGGGCAGGCTATATCGTTCGACAGGATCACAACCGATGTGGAAGAAAAGTATTTGAACGGCAATCACGTCTCGGCAAAAGGAGCGCAGGTCGAACCTGGTGGAAGGAGCGAGAAACTGCTGGATTAACAGGACCTAGAAATGGATGAAATGGCGCCATCTAGGGGAGGCCTATGTCCAGCAGCAGTCCAAAGGCTGATGAAATTTTATTTATGTTTTTCATAAAATGTCAACATTTAAGGACATGGACAGATTAATTCAATCGCACGGAACGCTTCTGAAACTTCAACGAAATTTCAAAAATGGAAAAAAACCAATTGAAACAATAAAACTGCATTCATAGGATAGCTAAAGAGTGGGATATTTTCATCCTCTGCGGTGATTGCATTCACTGTAAAGAATGTTGCTGAAACGAATCTGAAAAAAGGAAGAAAATCTAGTGGAATTTCTATTTAAGGAACTGAATTTCTCTCGGCTCTGTTCGCGTTTCGTGCTAGCAGAGTTCAAGGGCAACACAATGCATTATTTAAACGTGATAAGTTTAAAACGGAATAGTTACCAATAGTTAATTAGTTGATCCTATTAAATTTTTAGTCATTCAAAGGATACTAAAGAACTGTACATATCCTACAGAAGAATTACGGCCTAAAGCTATAGTAAAACAAAGAAGTAATCATAAAAAATAACTTAACCCTTGTAGGTCGCCTGAGAAGTAGATACATTCATTGAGCTCTCGTTATTTTGTCTTTAAAAACTCATTGACTTTCGCAAATCTCGTCAGTCTATTCGTTTTACAGTAGGTAGGTACTTGAGTTAATTTCTGCTACGGTTCGTGTGTTGAACTTTCAAGATCTCAACCTTTTTATTAGCCATCTGGCCTCTTTTAGTCTATTAACGAAGTTCAAGGGCGCGAACAGACCGTATTGTTTATGTAGAATGCAGCAGGCCAGTCGTGCAGCATTTACTGTTCAACGTTTTGTTTTGTTCTAATCTAATGGTATATTTAGACTGACCTTCAAAACTCAGTGTGAGGTAAAGTAAAACACGAGCAATAGTAGGACTGGGTAGTAAAATAAATTTTGTTAATACCATTATTAAAAAAATTAAGCAACTTAGGATCCGCTTGGTAGAAGAAAATGTTATAAGGTTATGAAAAGAATTTAAAAATTAATAATACCTAATTTTACTCAAATGTAGTTTCTTAAAAGTACACTTTATTTAATTTTAATAGATTTCATAACAATCTAATCCTATCTCTATAATTGTTCAGGCTAAATTTCATTGATATTCGCCGGATGCGAACACAGCGATAAAAATCCGTGTTTTATTTCTAACAACCAATGACGTAAAATAAAGATGCCTGAACATTCAGTCTAAGTTAATTAATGTCGGTAATTAGTCGGCCAATAAATGCCCAAGAATCAATAAAAATGGGAATAAATTCATTACTTTGCCACCAATTTGGCAGCAGTTAATGTAACGTCTATACAAAGAAATTTAGTTACAAATCTCCTGTTTTCCTAGTAAAGCGAACCGCACTGAAATGCGATACAGTCTGTTTATTATGAAAACATAGGTTCCCGGTAGAATGTGTTTGAAATATTCGGTGTAAAAAATATCAACGTTCGTGCTGCTAGCGGAATCGGTAGCCACCTTTATTTGGTTCGCGATGTTTTAAGTGAAATATTAATTATATTATTTACGTGGATTGCACTGAATTCTAAATTTAAAAAGAATATTCCTGTGTATAAAATACCTTAAGTTCAGTGTATTAATAATTTTTTATCATAATAATAAATAAATACAAATATAAATAAATGTAAGAATATAAACGACTTACAAAAGTAGTTACTACCTACTACTTGTAGACATTGATATTTACGACCGATTTTTTTAAATTTTAGTCATAATAAAATTATTGTCGTCAACATTTAGTTAGTTATGCATCCTAAAAATGTCGAAATTTGTTTATTATAAAATTGTGGTTAGTGTAAAAAATCGAATGTAACTTAAGTATAAATAATGCGATAGCTTGTAAAAAATAAATAGTTGAAACAGGAAATCACTTTAATCATTTTAAAATATGCAATTTTTTAAATTATCGACTATGATAAATTTACAGAAAGGACAATTACGGAAAAAACACCTTTATTTTTATAGCAATACGTATCAAAATTCTTTACAATCGTTGGCTTGAATCTCTTGTACCTTAATCACCTTCACACTTGAGATTGGCGTTTAAATTTTTTACAACCATTTTTTGCGTAACTTGACACGATGTCTTTTTTAACGTAAACAAACAGAGACAAAAAGGTTATAGTAATAAATCTGCAGTCAAATGCGATTAGAGACAGCTGTGGAGTAGAACAATCATAATTAGCAATATTAAAAATAAAATATTATTTGTATACTGTTCGCCTTAATGATTGGAATAGTAGGTTACTTACATACCTACATACCATCATAATCCATAATAATATATACGGAAAAATCTATAAGTTTTAAAAATATCATTGCCCCTTATATTATTTACATTTAGTAAATTATTATTATTTACTGTAGTATCTAATATGCATTACATGGAATTAATAA
>DWQL01001170.1:0-12130 GCA_018231265.1 Noctuana haematospila | reverse complement strand
TACAATCAATAGGAGCAGAGCAGTGAATGGAAATGTTGGGAAAAAAAATTTAACGCGGGTGAAACCGCGGGGCACAGTTAGTTTTTAATATAATTATTAGTGCCTCCTTTTCTCGCTCAGTTCGTGACTATTACCTAATGAAAATAGACATTTGAAATGAACGGACGTAATATCAGTAAAACAATTGTGAAGCTACCGTAATAAGTCAACGCCCCTTGTATTTACACGTGTACACTCACACATTCGCAGCACGACTATGACCGCGCTCGAGTGACGCTCACTTACATTCAGACAATGCCGCCATTATTGTGCTTCACTGCGTCCTACTACAAAATTCCGTCCGTTCATTAATTAATGTCTATGCTAATAACATTAATTTTTACTTTTTAGGGAATGTCAAGTGCAACAGTGGCCTAAGCATAAGGAAATCTGTGACCAATTTGCTAAGCTGTGTGTGTAAGGCCTTGTAAGGTAAAAATATTAGCATAGCAATACATACTTTAATTAGGTATTTAAAGTTGTGAAATAAAAGATGTAATGATTTTTTTGGGTTTTATTGTTTACTTAGAAGACATAACCTAAGGATTAGCTTGAAGACTTGAGGTAGTCTTTGAGCACATCCAATGCTGGCGTCTCCTCACCGAAGTCCTGTAAACAATATGAAAAATATCTTAATATTTAGTCCTAATGATAACGCTTCACACTTATAAACACACTGAAATTGCCGTGGAAACGCAATAGTCGCCCCTACGATTTTCGAAAGTTGGAATATCTCCTTTGACTCCTTTCCAACAAAAAAAGAATCATTAAAATCGTTTCATATACGACGATGTTATGCACGAATTTTATCCTTTTTTGAAGTTAATAACAAACTTAAATTATTCATTTAAACTTCTGCCCAACTCAGAATAAAAATGGCACGACATGGCCAGGACAAAATGGCAGTCCAGTATGGCTAAATCATACAGGTCCATTGATATCTAATTTCACAGCCCCATACAAATATTACGAATGAAGGAAATTGTATGAATGATAGGAAGGTAGTCTTAGCAAATAGCAAAACACCATAGGGTCATTCAACTTACTATAGCGCTGTATAAAAGCACAGACAACTTAAAACAGCTGGCTGTGTTCGTGCAAGCGCAGTTTGAATTTAAAATCTCTAAAAACTCCGTTTTCAAAAGTCGCCTCTACATTGAAGTCCTTGGATATGAACAAACACATTAAAAATTAAAAATAAAAATCTAGATAGAGGACCACACTGATACACTGTACTATGGATGATAGTGGCATTATTTATTCATAAAGAGAACCATAATTTATTTATTATGCTTAAATCGTTTTTTGATGACTAATACTTACTTTGATTACTACACATGAGCATCCGACAATCTTCCTAGCCTTGCCGTCTTTGTCAATCTTACATAATCCAGCCCATTCGCCAAGTTTCTTGTTATTGTCCACCTGTAGAAGAGATTTCCAATAACATTTTTAGAATTAACTAGCTACAAGAATTTGGTGGTTCTTTTTTTAAATTATATCAATACAACCATTAATTTCACATTTATTTGAATAAAAAATTTACCATTTATATGGGCACTTCTATTTTTTTTGTACAAAAATATTTAGAAAATTAAGATATATTTAATTTTAAAACGCATTTAATTACAAATTAAATTTCACATAATATCTGATGTATTCTGATTAAATTGATTTTTAAGAATCATTGAATTTTGAGAACACATAACAAGTTTAATGCACAGATAAAAAAAATTACAAATCTAAGAAATAAATATAAATGTCTGGATGCTAGGAAAGTCTGACTCAGCATGGTGCGAGCCACCATAGGGGCACACAGATTAATCTACGCTTCATTAAGGCCAACAGAATCATTTTGATAATGTGGCTCGTGCGAAGCGAAAGAACTGGTGAATAGGTCTCACCATCCACCAGGTTACGATTTCCTACCGTGAAGTAAATGTATTTCTCGGAGTAGAAAATAACATTACATAAAACGAGAGCCTACTAACTCAGTCCTAAATAAACCCGACATCTATATGGTACGCATATAGTGTAGTGGTGTGTTTATTATAGTTTTAAAAAGAAATTACCAAAAACAAAATTAACTTAAAAAGTAATTATTATTTATTATTATTACAATCACCTTGACAAGTGGGATCTGATGCTCATTGCAGAGGGCTTGCACTAGCTTCTTGTAGGCAGCCTCGTCACAGTTTTCAGCCAGCACACACAGGACAGCTTGCCTCCTAGAACAGATAACACTATACATTAGAAAAACAAATTCTAAACTAAATCATAACTATTATAAGCAATGAATTGTATGAATTATATTCTCTCTGCAACTCTAATATCTTGATAATTTTATTGAGACTGATCAAGCGGTAAGCCAGGATTGAGAGTACCAATAAATACTTTATAATTATCTGTATTCTTTAATATTGACTGAAACCCTTTTTGAGACCCACTGTTGGGCCCATGGAAGACCTCGAACATACTCCACAACATTGCTCCAATTCAGATTGGTGGAGAAATTTAGTATTAAATCACTGAATGTATCTATACTAATAACAATAATCTAAAGCTGGAGATTGTTTTTTTTTTATATGTTACTATTCTTAACGCAGGTGAAACCATGTGGCACAGCTAATTCTTAAATATTGTAGCATACTTGGGAGGCCACACACTTGAGTGCACAAGTAGTGCGGTACTATGTATATGCATTACTGTTGGCAACGGAGGGCACCCCACATAACTTTATGTCACGAGAGATATTTCCACATGATTCGACAACTAAAACAGTCACCAAACATGTGAATATTGTAGTTAATTCCATTGCCTAGTGTTATCCTACTAATATCATAAACACGAAAGTTTTTATAGATGAATGTTTGTTACTCTTTCATGAAAAAACTACTGTTCGGATTTTAATGAAACTTTACAATGATATAGCGTATACATCAGAATGACACATAGTCTACAATTTATAAAGATATTGTGTGAATTGCTCGAAATACTAATCCTGCGCAGACGAAGTCGCTGGCACCAGCTAGTGACTAATGATTGCCTAGTAGTTTATTAGTCTACAGCTCCAAGAATCTAGGTACAACCTTAAGAGGCACCACTTATTCTTCTTGGTGAAGTGTCTATTGCAAATTAATATTATTACTTTCTTTTGTGAGAAGGAATAGTCTTCAGAAAAGTGACATTTAAAATATTTTAAAATGAACGGACATGTCAGTAAAACATTTGAGAAGCTACTGTAATGTCATAGCAGAGTTAACCAAGAAATTCTCACTTGTCAAGGGCCTTAGCAGCCTCATGAAGTCCATGCACGAGTCCTCCGTGAATTAGTGCAGTCTTGAGTACTTCCTGGAGAGCTGTGTTCACATCCATAGCACCCCCGCTCAGGACGGGGTTCGGGGCAACCTCACTGTAGAAAGAAATATAATTTAGTGATCAATAAAATAAAGTGTTGAAATTTTTATTTAGTTAAAAACTGGGATTGGTACGGATAGTTTGAGGATACATAAATCAGTATGATTTGCTATATAATGTTGCAAGAGGAATTTAAACCAGATATTTTTAATGAAAGTCTATTAAATAACACCAATGAGCTTTATACATGCAGTTGTACTCGAACTTTAAAATATTGTGGTGTTTTTTAGTTGCATAAATCTCTAAATATATACAGTTAAGACACATAGAGAAGGCAAGAAAGATGAGAAGAACTCGAATATGTATGAAAATTATGAGAAACATGAATATTGGAGGTTATGTTGACAATATTTTTAATTAATAATATTTTAATAATTAGATAAATTAATGAGGTTTTTATTTCATGGAAAGTGCAAATTTCGTGAATTCCCTAAGTTATAGGAGGCTAGAACGATAGTAAAGTAAAATAACAACAAAACTCACACATCAACGTCGGCCATGGTTTTGTGCTAAATGCAGACCTGAAATACGAATTAAAACAAAATAAATAACGCATCGGCATTTAGATGCAAATCTTTATGTCACTAAAACTTGAGAGATCACTATAATAACTGCAGATTTCGAAAAATTCACCATAAACACTTTGACACTTTACCTTGCGCACCGGAAAAAGACTAGGGTTGCCATATTTGTTTCACAACTTCACAAGATGACATGTGACAATGACATCCAATCTACGTTTAAAAATAAACAAATAATTTTATTTCTGTGAGAAATATTACAGCAACATTTTGGACAAGAAATTAACATAAAAAATTACCGGATTAAGCATGCACAGCAAGTTTTTCTATAGTTTTAAACTCCAGTAACGAACTTGGTTGGTATATTGAATATATTAATTTCAGAATATACTATAACATAATTTCAGATACGGCAACGTTTAAAAAATACAGTGCGAGTTAGGCTTAACAAACTGGCTAGCACAATGCAGTAAATTTAAAAATATTTATTTATTAAAAGTTGTCAAATATAGATTGAAATTTATTTATTTTTGCTATAATAATATTTATTTGCTAACCTGTTTTTTATGATGAAATCACAAAGTGTTGCTCGTATTATTCCAATTTTATTAAATAGTGATTTTTCCGAATTCATTAGCTACAATGTATAATCATCAAGTTTTAAATTATTATTCTATGATAATATGACGCGTAGCCCTGACATTTTATTCAGAGCAGAGTATATAAAGAACGTGCTATACTTTGCTACAGTAAGACAAGGAAAAGTAATAAAGGATACTACGGAAGCACATTACTTCACAATAGATGATCAATTAATTTATGAGAATTACTATTCAGATTTTGGTCCACTGAATTTGGGTTGTGTTTATAAATATTGTTCAATTCTGGACGAAAAATTAAAGCAGTATTTAAAAAAACAGATAGCAATTGTTCACTATACTTCTATAGATCCAAAGAAAAAAGCCAACGCAGCTTTTCTTTTAGGATGTTATGGTGTAATTTATTTAAGTTTGCCTCCAAAAGATGCAATCAAACCACTCATAATACAGGGACAAAATTATCGGTAAGTGAACCAGTAACAGAAAACATTAATATTTTAACGATTTATGAACCTCACCTGATTAACTAAAACTGAAAACGAATGTGGAAAGTTTTCGGTGAAAATAAATATTTCATGAACATTTAATACTTCTGGTTGATTTCGTCAACGTTTTTATGGTAATGGGTTTATTTTCACCCGCAGTAATCATTCTTACTTTACTTTTTACTGCAGACACTTTCAAGACGCGACGCAGGGTGACTCATCATATACCATTTCTTTGATGGATTGTCTGCAAGCAATAGCCAAAGCTAAAAGCTTAGGGTTTTTTAATTTTCAAGATTTCAACTATGATGAATATGAAAGACTTGATAAAATCCAGGGCGGAGATTTGAATTGGATAGTTCCAGGTAATATAATAATACCGTAAATATAGAAATTAGATAGTAATGAGTTCATATTAAACAAAAACAAATGCATTTATGCACGAGTTCAAACAGGTAGATGTCTATGGGATACAATGACCATAAAAATAGTCTGGCCTGCAGACTCCTATGACACTTCTGGCAAAAAATGTATTCAGTAATTTTTATATCTTTCAGAAAAGTTTCTTGCATTTATTGGTCCAGTGGATTATAGCGTCAATCTTTATCACCCACCAGAAATGTACCTTGAATATTTTAAAAATAACGATGTTAACATTGTCATTAGGCTGAACAAGAGGCTTTATGATAGCTCGGTGTAAGTAAACTGTGACGTATAATAGCGCGTATCGTTTTGTATATAAATATTTTACTTAAGCTTATTATTACTTTGTATAGTTTCAGTAAAGCAGATATTACTCACTACGACTTATTTTTTCCGGACGGCTCTTGCCCACCCCGGCATATACTGATGAAATTTTTGCAAATCAGTGAAGAATCGCATGGAGCTATTGCAGTTCATTGCAAGGTTATGAATGAAACAAAATTACTTACGTTTATTTCTATAAAGCACTCTTAGGCTTCGGTCGTATTGCTGAAAATAAAACTTCGACCAATCGAATCTATTTTAGAGTTAGCTATATATATATAGCTTTCATTAGAGATATTGGAAGCAAAATATGATATAAAATAGCTTTTCTGCATAAAAAGCAAAGTATGTTATTGATGGAGTCATTGTTCAGGCAGGTCTAGGTCGCACCGGTTCACTGATTGGATGTTACTTGATTAAACACTACCGCATGTCCGCTCGGGAGGCTATAGCCTGGATGAGAATATGCAGGCCAGGCTCCGTTATAGGACAACAACAAGTACAATTTTAATTTATTTGTCTTATTTAGTTGCCCATATTTTCTTTTTAGTTTGCTTGCTTTTTTTCTTGGCTTTTTATTTTTTAATTTAAAGGCTTAATTTCCTTAATTATATTATTAGCTTAAAATAAAGCTAGAAAGCGAAGCGACTCTGTATGCATTTTATACAACATTTTTTGAGTATCAAAAATTATGATTTAGGGTTGGTTAGAACACCTGGAAGCATGGCTGACAAAGCAAGGGAATCTTTACAGGTAAGCAAGTTTTTAGTATGTAGATTATCAAATTGTATTAAGAGAGGCAAACGTGCGTACTGTAAATATATAATATAATATAATAATATGCAATAATCGCATTCATTCACATTGAATTATCACTGTTATAACCATTAAAATAATAGTTTTACTTATTAATAAAGTTGTTTTTAGAACACGAACATATCGTGATGTAGACAGATTGCCAACACATCGATTCGGAGTGTATTCTATAGCGCAGAAAACACAAAAGCAAAGGTCTATTTCGTTCGACAAATCGCCGTCGCCTCCTCCACCTTTTAACCGGCAAACTCGCTCATACATTTCTCCACCTGTCAGACCACAAGCTTCTAAGACTAGAGAAGGTTTGTTTTTCAATTGTTCAAAGCGAAACGACGCTGTTACTAAAGGGTTCTTATGGTTCCTACTCGTGATGGCGCTCTTACGCTGCAGTAGCAAAGAATCTCAAAAGTTCTTCTACTTCGAAACATTTTCAACGAAAATTCAATCAATCCGTGTTTTTGTTGGGAATTTTAAAAATAATGACGACCCGTGTGGTGTAGTGGTTACCACGCCAGACCACCATTCGAAGGGTCCCGGGTTCGATTCCCGGCGGGGCAAAAATTTAAATGATGAATTTAGATTTCTGTTACCGATCTGGGCATTTGTGTATTTGTCTTTGTATGTGTCCATGGCATCCACGACACAGGGAATCCTAATGTGGGGCTGTGAGTGTGAAGCGTTATTTATTTATTTATTTTGTTGCAATAACTCAACTTATTTACTTTTGCTGGGCTTACAAAATATTTGAAATATTTTATTTCACTGCAATAACTGTGGCTTGTTTTACCTGACTTACTTTTAATTCCAACCTCAGGCCATCTTCACTTCTCGCATTTTTAACTTTCTCGAGATCTTCTATTTTCTTCAAGAGTTCCGATTCTCGCTGTTTCCAGTCTCCCTACGGAGTTCAACTAATTAACTAAGTGTAATTCACAACTATAGCGATAGTTGCCAGTGCAGTACATGGACAACTTTATCCAATTACAAAAAATGGTACCTTAATTATGTCTTCTGTGAAACGGTTGCTACTTTTTATAACCATGCCCAATATGCGTATTCTTAACAATAGAAACGGTACGTCGATTGTCTCTTGGATTATAAATTTACTACCGAAAGTAAAGAAAGATATAGAATGGAGGTACCTCACTAAAAAATGTGCCAAAGTTAGCCATCGGCCATATAATACGTATAGAATGTGATACTCATTAAAAAAATTATATTATTAGCTATTATGTAGAAAAAAATAGAAGTTTGTAAAAAGTGTTATGGCCACTGATGGTAAATTGCTAACGTCAAAACATCAAAAATATTTTCAAGAACCTTTTGTGCACTTACGTCGCTTCCATTTTGAACATTATTACTGACTTCAGGTGTAGAGAGCACTTCCACACCCTTAATTTCACCTTTATTTGTTTGTTCTGGTGCATCACTTTGTTCTGCTTGCGGTATTGCGTTTTCTTGTTGAGCTTCTTTGACTTCTTGTAATCCTTCAGTGACTATATTTACTTTAGCACCATCTTGTGTATCTGAGTTAGCCTCTGGTACTGTTCGTACCGTGTCTTTGGCTTCTTGAGTATTCTGTTCTGGCACAGATACTTCTTTTACCAAATCTACGGCTTGTGCTTCTGGCTGAAATATAATATTATATCGTACTATACTAAAATAAATAATATGTAATTACCCATATATTATAACATTTTATGTTTCTTTGATTGCATCTAAAAATTTAAACATACAATTTGTAACAAGTTCAAACTACCAAATTTATTTGCTATTATATTATATTATGATAATATATATATTAGCAATTTAGTAAAAGCTTAATTAAATTCAATTTTTTATTTCTTTAATTTTATAGTGTTTCCTTTGAAGATCATCATATTTTTTATCAGCTGCTATAATAAAATAAGTTATTCTCCACCACAATCTTTTCTTACTTGACTTAAAGCTGCCTCTGCTGGTGCACTAACTGGTGGAGCGTCAGCCGCTGTAGCTGGTAACTCTTCACCGCCACCTACGCCTTGCAACTGCACTGGATCTGCCTGAAACAATACATGAAACATATTTTATAAACAATCATTTTTAAATTCCTTTGTGATATTTCAGACAGTTCTTCTTTATGCAGCAGATTACTAGAATCAAGAAGCATTCAAGCACGTAAAATTGTCTCTTTTAATCGCCGCCTGAATTGAATGGGCGCGCCGCTACACATAATATGTGAGGTTCAATCTTAAATTTAATGCCAACCTCGAGTCTGGGTGCTGTTCTAAAGTACTATAGCG
The DNA here is from genome assembly GCA_018231265.1 of Noctuana haematospila. Lineage (NCBI taxonomy): Eukaryota > Metazoa > Arthropoda > Insecta > Lepidoptera > Hesperiidae > Noctuana > Noctuana haematospila. The sequence continues at coordinate 3,224 of DWQL01001170.1, read as the reverse complement.
CTACCCGATACAATCTGAAAATTTGTGGTCTCCAAACAAGAAAAACCTTTTGACCCTAAATATCTTTTTCGTTTCAACCCAACAGCCGGCGAAGGATAGGTAATGTTTATTTAATCAATGTAGATATGCCGTGAATTTTGTGATATGGGTTTATAAAGATTCCAAGATTTTTTCGTTAGTCGGAATATCTGCTTTGTTTTTAAATTTTTACTTATAACGCTACTTAGATGTAGAAGTAGATACAGTTTTTTATGAGCAATCTAGGTACATATTTCATTTCAACTTCTTGCTAGCGATAACTTGTGCTGTTAATAGTTAGCTTCTTCACCTCACCATTAGTCAACGTCGAGCACAGTGGTTGATACCAAACAAAAAACATAATATATATTGATTAACGTGAAGAACTTCAATGGATCGTTTGTAGGAGTCACAAATTAATGAACAGAAAGAAAGAAAAAATTATGAAATAAATCACAAGAAAAGAAAATTGTACTAAGAGACGAGTCTATTGTTTATTTACTTTTATTTTATTGTTCAAGCAATTGGATTTCCAATCAGTAAGGTACATTTCATAGGAAATTACAGTTAAATATGTGGATTAAAATTTTATCCACAATTTGCTGAAATGAAACATGATCAATTAGGAAAAGTGTTGATAATTTTGCTTAAAGAACCAAATAAAATTATATTTTTTTAATAAAACTATATTTAACTTTATTATATTTTGCCAGATTTGCATGTAAATTTATCTATACGCTAAGTAACAGATTTGGTACTCTAGACCTATAGACTATAGATAGACAATGCTCTTAACTTTATGTTCACCACTTCATCTCGTCTCTTTAAAATTATAACAAACAAACCCTTGTTTCAAAATTTCGTACTCTAGTCCATATTGATCTCATAATATTATGTTTAAAAAGTCGCATTCAGATCATAAATACGAAACTTTAATAATATTCTTCGATTCCAATCGTAATGACTTCAAAACACTTTTTATAAGCTACACGTGTCACGTTAGTGTTAAAATGACACTGCAAAAATCAATTTTCGTTATATATTGCATTTAACATGCAATAAAATGGCCAGTAATAAGTTTTAAAAGGTTAATTAATTATACCTAACATAAATTAACATCTTACCATTTGTGTTTGGTTAAATAATCCGGGAATCACTAAAATGCAATTTAATATGAGACAATATTCAAATACTTATTTCCGGGCACAAAGCTAAGAAGCTGTAGAAGACTAACTAATACTTTACGCAGTAGGTACATCTATTTCTGGAATGCACACGCCAGAATTTAAAAATAGATAATGGTTACCGGCACGAAATACACAACGTTCCCGCCGAAATTTCGATTTTCTCAATCGAAAGAAAGAATTTTGATAACAAATTTTCGTATGTACATTATTTTACAAAAGGTAATAATATCCTTTTAAAAATTTAACATTACAATGAGACCGACAAATAAAAATTGATTTAAAATTTTAAACATTCCGCCAAACTAGATCCCGGAAACCGGAAAAAGCCTGTGTCTTTGCATATTGCATGCAGTATGCATTTATATCATGTCTGTCGTAAAAGCCTGTGTTCTGTGTACTTGTTTTACACGACTATCATCAGCCTTTAGTTGGCAGATTAAAATGATTATTTTATTTTATATGAATTTATTTTATTGAATTTGAAATTATGAAAGGGGCAATCAAAAATATAACATGACAAAACCATTTCATTGGAATCCACAGAAAATCTAATAAATATAAGATAGAAAAAGGAGAGGTCAAAATGGCAACTGACAACGTCAAACCTGTCAAATTGACTCTTGACAGTTGACTGACACCAATCAATTTATCAAGAAGAATTTACTATTATTAAGTGGAAGCGGCTATTGATTTTGTTTGGAAAAATTAGTTGTGCTTTGTAAACTGTAAAGTTTTGCCGGTGGAATCTTTGGAGACACTTCATCTTTGGAGATTTAGGCGTTTCGAATTGCTTATTTTTGTTTGTACTGCCTTCTCGAGACATCGTCTCATGGAAGGCAACAGGTAAGTAAATAAATAAGTTTGCGTTATTACTCCCTCATATTTATTTTGGCCATACGAGACAAAATAAGAATATTAAAATAGTCGCTTGTAGACCTAATGTTTTGGAATAATAAATAAATTCGCAATTTATGGAAAAATACAGTTCGAACTCTCAACACAATTATGCGGCAGTGCCATTAATTGTTATTGATTTCATTATGTATCATTAGAGAACTGCACAGTATTTGAGTAAATAAATACCTACTTATAACTATGATACTGAATGGAAAACAAAGATATATTAATTTGAACACTTACAATAATTTATCCTATTAGTGACCAAATACTTTTATATTTCATGTAGGTGCTAAGTGATGACATCAGAGAAGAACGCTCAAGTGGCGCAAGCTCGCGAGGCCTTCCAGTCGCTGTATCATATCTCTCAGTTGCTGGGCACTGGCCTGGACACAGACGCCCTCAACATCTGCATCCGACTGTGCGAGCTAGGGGTCGACCCAGAAATCCTCGCTCATGTCATTAAAGAAATACGGAAAATGGAAGCACAGGCTTCCGTACATCGAAACATCGATACGCACCCGTAGAAGCCTCTTGCTAAGGGAAATCGCTCTGGAGGAAGTGGAGACATCCAAACCAGTCCTTCTTGCTTTCTGCATTGGACCTTTAAAGCACCTCATCAAGATGTACAATCCAAGGCTGTACGCTTTTCTCTTTGTCTAGAATCTCATAAGAATTTCATTGTACAAACTGTGTTAATTTTTCTCATAAACCATGTAAAATTCTAGAACTATCTCAGTAGATTTAGCAAACACACAAATAAATTATCTGAATTTAGCTCTGCTTTTAATTTTAGGACTGATTATACTCATGTCCAACCAAGAGGTATGGAGATATTGAAAATTAAAACTTAATTACTAATTAAGTCTAAAAAAACCTAATTTTCAACAACTTCATTACAGTGGAGCTCTCATGTAAAGTAGTGTATAATAGTACAGTTACAGATATAAAGTCAAAACCATTTAAACTGTATGTACGTCTGTCACCCTAATCATAATATATATTTAAATACCAGCAAACCACCCAGGTTTCGCACGTGTGCAATGCTGATACTAAATACACTACAGAAAAACTGAACGTTTATACATATAAACCTTCCACTTCAATCACTCTATTTAAAAA
>DWQL01001169.1:0-12132 GCA_018231265.1 Noctuana haematospila | reverse complement strand
AAGAGAGTTTGAGGGGTGGAAGGACATAATTTTAGAGTTTTAAAAAACTGAGGCTGGGTGGGCGGGGCATATCTAAGGAAAGTTCACAAAATTCACTGCGTTGACAATGGCATATAAATCCTTCTCAAATGTTAGAGAAGATTCTTGCTTGCCGATAATGGGTGACTGATAACGGTAATGTGCATCGCGTTTAACACTCAAAATATGGCTTTCATTGTACAACTCGTACTTCTGTTTCCGTTAAAGGCGTAACAAGCAAATACATTGTTACGAGCGACCCTAAATACCATTGGCAATGTCGACGTCAATAACAGAGATGGATCTAATCAATGGTTTATTGGCTTTCCTTTGAGACTTGCTGCCACGGCCGCAATTTTCTTCATACCCGCATTCACCCCTTATTACATACATTTCCGACTGAACCCTTCTTTTTGTGACATCAAACGTTTTCTATTTCTTTGTGGATTTATTATTTGCTTTTATAGCGCGAAAATGTCAATATGAATTGCTTCTCAGAAATCTATTGCGACATATAAATGCGAATTACAAGACTGCCTCTGTAAAGAAATTTTTAAATCTTCACCCTCTTGCCGTTGACGTGGATTACTGTAACAGATTTTGTATTACGATTTTTAGAGGTTTCCATGTAATGGTTCCATGGTTTGATTAAAAGTTTGAATGGTGAGGGTTTATTCAATAGATCTCCTTTTTATATATTTTTATTCAACCCATTCCAATCATTTCTTATTGGGTGTCTGCTATTTACTGTTAGATTAATATGTATTTATTTAATGGAAATATTTTTTTTTTATTATTATTATATATTTTTACTTATGAACTATGTTCTCATGTAGGTACCTAAGTGACGAATGTGTCTGTGTGAGAATAAATGTTTTTAAACCTAAACCTAATAAAAATCTAAGTTTTTAATGGATTTAGGTAATACTGGTTTTCAGTATAATATTTTGTTTCCATACATCGATATAATCTGAATGACTGAAAGAAAAACGAAAATGGCGTGCAACCGTTAGTGTTTAAAAAATCTTTAAATTACATAATGACTTGGCAACAGCCTTATAACCAGCGGGGGTTGGTATGCCACCGACAGCTTTCAACGATGCCAAATGGGGCGTTCTTGGTAGGTTTATTACCGAAAGTACTGTAAAAGACGATTTTGCACAAATGTTACTCATATTAAATGTATATAAATATCAGATTATTTTGCAATTTAATTTGAAATACGTATCTTGGTAAAATAACTTGTATTTATATAGTAAATTAAGGATTCGTTCTTTTAAAAATTTCTGGAAATAAATTCAGTAAGTAATTTACTTTATAGGCAAGTATATGTTTATACATATGTATTATTAGTTATTAATATAACAATGTTCTAGCGAAAATGAAAAACATTCAGTCAAATCTAGAAAGTGCGGTTAACGTATTTGAACATGTAAAATTAAAAGAGAATTTGTATGATATTGTTGAGATAATTTCAGGACCTCTTTGAGAAAGATCGAAATTTAATATGTTATGAAATTACAAATTCATTTAAGCTCGAAGCTGTGAGCTTTATATATTGACCGACCTAGGGCAGAATTTCGCTCAAAGGATATCATGTCAAAGGAGCTTCGACGTAGCCTAAGCATATTAGAATATTTTCTAGTTTAGATGAAATTACTTTCTATAGTATATTATAACTCTGTCTTGTTACAGGACAAGCTAGCTTATTTTATTATAGAGTAATAAATAGATCAAAACACTGAGGCGTCTGGCAACTTTAATAATTTAACTTGAAGTCGCGAGGCGACATAAACTATTAAGAAGTTCCGAGTTTTCTCATTATCGTGAATCTATGAGACGAAGTTTGTCGAGTCTTACTTTAAAATAGACCTTATGAAGTTTATTTCAATATAATTTCCTTTCAAATACTGTAATAAGTGTGGGGATACTAAAATATTTTTTTTATAGTCTTATATGTGTAGAGAAATCATAAAATTAAACCGCACACAAAAGGCTCCAATGTACAATGTTATATGTGTATTATAATAAAGGCTTTATTTTTAAAATCACAGTAGGTCCTATACATAAATTATGAAATTAAAAAATATATTTTCTTCTCGGGGCACCGTGATCGCGTAAATTATATCTTTTTTTATAGTAGCAAAGTTGTTGTTGCAAATAATTTTTTTAAATACTTCTTTTTTTATCGCATTAGTAATGGTCCTTTTAATTTTAACGTTGTGTTACTTAGAAAATGCTGCTGAAGGTAACGGTATTTCTCGCTGAGCGCCTTAATGATATTAAACGTGCAAATGGATCGGACTTGAAAGCTTTTTGCTACTCCTAATATAAGACCGTAATTGTACTTGTACCCTGCTATGTTACAGAAGAACCGTATAAATAACAAATAAATACTCGTAGTATATGCATAATATAAATATTGTTATAGATCGTTTCATCAGTGTTTATACGCATTTTTATCGAGTTCAAAAAGGTTCTATGTTTGGCTGTATGTATTTTGTTTATTTTTTAATAAATATAATCGGTTTAACCCACGTATCTCCGTCGTGACTTAACGACGGGTGCCCACCGGGAATAACTTTGTAGTAATCTGAAACTAGTTAGACACTCCCGAAAATTACACGAAAAAAAATTATTCTCATATAAATGGCATTAGCGTGTTACAGATTATTGGGACGCTTAAAGTAGTACAACATTGATACACCTAAAGTCACAAAGTACTGTCCAACTCTAATGGAATTATGCTATAAAAATATCGTGCGTCACTTGCCTAGACTTCATACTACACCATTTGAAAAATTGCAGCTGGAAATAGAATGTACTTGAAAAGATGAAGCTGTTCTGCAAATTGAAAGTGGAATCCTTATAGTAGAAGTAGTTTCTAACAACGATATCTGATGCCTAGATATTATGTAGGTTACGTTGTATCGTAATAAAAATAATATGTAATTGCTGTCCTAAAAAGTTGTAGTTAAAATCTAGTAGAATTACGATGAGCTAAATAAGGCTTTAGACAAAAATGATTTGCAGTCGCTTTCGAAATAATGCAGTGCGTGGTTTAATCCTATATCCTACAATAGGATTAAAAGTAATGAATAGCACTCAATAATGCTGGTAAATCGGAACGGGCTATAGAACCTTTTGAGGACGATCTCATAGCCGTTGCTATGAGATCATCTTGAGACTTCAATGTTCATGACGTTTCATGAACATTAAAGTATTTTTCAGCCAGTCCACACTTCAAAAGCAATAATAACTTCGCAAATTGAAAATTGAATCTCCAAGCCTTAGAGAATAGGTGTAATTACGGCGCAGCCTTCATCGACAGCTCTTCCAATATGGAATGGCAACTCGATCAACTCTGACAGCTCAGTTGATTGAAATACTGACGCAAAATAGAACTCTCCATCAGGCGTTAATGGGTGTTGAATTTACCATTTTACCTATTATTTATTTTAGAAATCCTCAATTTTATAGCGTTCTACAAGTAGAGAAACATGAAATATTGACGGGAATTCGTATTTAAAGTTCTCTGAAGCTCATAATTGAGTTAAGTGGTTTCTATTAAATTTATACTTATTTATACAATACACACACGTTCATGTATTCGTGGTATAATTTTAGTTTAACGGTCCAATATTAAAATTCTTATAAGAATTTGTTATTTAACTGAAATCACGTTTTCATAGAACGACAATATTGTGTGCAGTTGTTATAAATGCAAATGTTTCTGTATGTAACGTGGACACTGCATAAAATGGCAACGGCGTTGGAACAACGGAAGCTAACGATCCGAACCATGTTAAAACGGACATAAAGCACATTTGAATAAAAAATATTGACAGTGACTACTTACTGGGAGGCCAGAAGCCACGTGTTGGATGCAGCTGAATATCAATTTTAAAAGGCGAAATAGATAATATATGTCTTCTAACACGTACATATGTACTAAACGACAAACTCACAAGATAAAGTAAGTAAAAATAGAAGAATCATTGTTTTATAATATTATGGTTAACGATTTAGGTAAAAACAATATGAAAAATTCTAGATTAACACAAATACGTTAACCAGGTCATACGAGTTTTAACGCTGTAAGCATAGTGCACTGCACTTTGGTTTACACCGCAAGTGTGACAAAGCTTTTAAGCCAGAAACGACGGAATAATATCATTAAGTAACAAAGGCCCAGCGGGAAACACTTCGCTTAGCGACCCGCACTCGAAGGGGGCGTTAAATGGAAAACTGTATTACTATCGCAACAATAGTGGGGTGGCAAGCAATAAAAATGTATTGTAAGGCGAAACTGAAGTCAGTTAGTGATAATAAGTAAGAAATGTGTTCAAAGAAATTTAAAAATGTAAACATAATGTAACCTTGCTTTAGAATTCGTAATATCTTCACAGAATATAATAGTGATATCTAGACATTTTTTACGCAAGTAAATGGAAGACCATAGGCAACAAAGTACCCATCTGGGGCCTTATTTAATTCACTATGACATTAAAAACACGTTTCTCAATTTTCAGTTCCAGGCAAAATGACGCACATTTCACGCATAATTCTACGATTGGCGCGTCGCACGTATATCTACTAATATAAACTTATGGTAGCGTGGCGTGTTTCGAACCCACGTTTATGTTTTGAGCGCGTTATGACATCACACGTTATTGATGTGAATCTCGTGTGTCATAGGGAATAAGGCCCCTGATCTGCGTTTGATCTTTGGCAAAATGTCTACGTAGCAAACAATTATTATGAAATTGATAGGTTTTGAAATAATGCTGCCAGTGTATAAATTGTATGTAAATGTTTTATATGGTCGTTCAAAGTCCAGTAAACATATAAATCGGTGAATGACATTAGCGATTTTATGGTGATATTGAACAGACATCCAATATATTATCGTTGAACGGAAATCATAGGCGAATGAATTACGATTATTTTACGAGCAACTGTAGTTTGCGTGTAAATGTTTCCAAATATTATTTTCTCTGGGTCACTGCCAACAATACCTGTGTGTTTCGTCGATATGTATCGTGACTAATATTATTTTATGTTTTTGGACTCGACTCGGATATTTGGCTTTAGTGTGACCTTTCAGTTGGAGTTACATGCGTCTTTTATTTTTAAACATGGTAATCTGAGGCCCCATCATGTGCCATCATAATTACTTCTGGTGAATGGATAAATCCTATGCTTTCTGTAACAGGAACGACTGAGATTTTCACGATTTTATTGTCATCCTCTTGTAAACATAAAACTGTATTCATGACGATAGAATACCAGCATTCAATTCGCCTTTAACCCTTTTAATGTCCCACAGCTGGGCATGGGTCTCTCCCAACAACCGGGGAAAGCCTGGAGCATACTCTACCACGGTGCTCCAATGCGGATTGGAGATATGGGTCAGTGGCCAACCCGTGTTGGATGTTGTCAAACCGCCCAAAGGGCCTCCGACCTTTAACCTTTAACAACTTATCCGTCGATAACAATCGGGACCGATGGCTTAACGTGTCCTCCGAAGCACGGAAGCGCGCATTCGTTTACGTTCTAAATCTAACATCCATGATTTCTTTCCAGAGGAGGAGTGCTACCACTGCATGGCCAGCCTCGTGGCCTCCAAGGAGAAGATGTTCATCACACAGACAAAGTTGCTCAATGAGGTGACATGGAAGACTGTCATGCAGATCGCGAAGAAGCATGCCGTAAGCATCTTTCTTTCCCTTATTACCTTGAAATTTCCTACAAAATAACTATGGCATCTAAAACTTGTGATACTTGTGATACACCAATTTAACATTAAGCCTCAATTTATTGTTCTCTTTTAGTGGACAATTTGTCTTTTGAGAATAAATTCATTAATCCTAAACCTAAAAACTTTACTCGATAATTTCCTTTCTTTGTAGTTAATAAAAAGAACTGTTTTTCCAAGCAATCTTGGCATCTGTACACAAAGCCGTATAGGGAAAAATCGCGTGACATCGTCCCCCATAAAGTGGCGTTATCGGGCTCACGTTAATAATGCACGCCGCACGCAATTCCACTTTTGTGGAGTCATGTTTACATGTTTAGTCGATTGTTGTGTTCAGCCTTTTGAAAACTGGTTTTTAAAGTTAGGATCATTCCGGCTCGAAAGACCAAAATAACTTTAACTACCAGACTGATGTGTAATTTTAGCAGACTCCATTGATAGTAGATAACGTTAAGCAAATTGCCTTTCGACATCAAATTTTATTGTATTCTTTAAGGACTTAACTTACTGACTTTAACTAGCTTTATAACAGGACTTATTACATGCATAGACAGTAAGCAAAAGTTTAATTTTGATCAAACCTTAAAGTACCGTGAAAAATGTCAAGAGCTATATTTTTTATAAAAAACACTTAATTTGTTTTCTTTTTCCACATCATACATATTTAATAGAAAATGAGTCTAAAATACCATGACCGTATTAACTTAAAGAAGAAAGTATGTGGCATATGACTATTAGATCTGTCCCTATAAAGTACTTATGTCGCTTACAGCTGACCTCGACTACAAGAAATTACTAGGTTAGTGCCGCTGTCACATGATGATTCTATCAATAACTGGACATGTACTAGTAGATATTAATTATGTTGCTCTTTATTAGCACCGCACCCCGCGTTGTTAGCTCTGATGATGTCATGCCAATGTGGTCTAGACAGTATAGCCCGGATCTATTGAGACGTGTATTGATATCGTTTTTGTGTTTAATGCTATTTGCTTTTCATGAAATCTATTGTAGGTACTCGTAATGAAAATTATAACGAATTAGCCACAGTCCTTTATAGAAAGTCAGGGATAAGTCTTAGGAGCTCCAGATGGTCCAGAAACAAAGGGAAATCAAGAAACCCTCACCTGAAAAGACAGGAATTATAAAAATATACACGGAGTGACCGGGCACTTGGCCAGAATAAAATGAGAGGTAACTTGGATGATTCTGAACTATTGATCCGGAGTAATGAAGCATTTGTTTAAATTGAACAAACTGAAGGAGTTTGCTTTAAAATTATCATGGTTTGTCAAGCAAAGGCCAGGGAAAGCCAGGGCATTATTTAAGTGTTTGCAGTGGACACCCTTATAATGTAGCAACATTTCCAATCCTCGAAGTTAGTAGTCGCATATCTAAATAAGAAATCAGATTATGCAACTACATGTAAAATAAGGCTGTTACTGTAATATTTTTGTCGTAAAAGTGAAATTTGTTACCTTAAAATTCTAATACTCTTGAAATCAGAAAAAAACACACCCATACACTACGTGGACATTAACCATCGATTTGTCTCGTGTCGTTCACCCCCTTCAGTCATTGAATATTAATGGAATAGCGACCAGTAGTTGTTGATCTACGAATTCCACGATAACATTGAAAATGAAACAAATAAAAACAAAATGTAATTTATAAACGGCACAAGGAAAAAAGCTAAATCTACAAAGTTTTTCATACTGCAAGCGATAGTTTTGGCCAATTTAACTTGAGGCGATCACATAATACATGTGTATACCTAAGGACTACTAATTTACACGATAGGAATGTAAACGTAGAGCGATGGGCAATATTTTCGGTGATAGTTAGCTTTCGTGTTTCTACTTTATGTGTAGTAAACTGACGACGATAATATTAGTCATAGTAATCACACGCGGAATCGATTGATAATCCATTTGATTTATCAATTTTCATCTTTATATTACTGTTTTCTTAATCGTTCATTTGAGTCCTTCGTGAACTGTGGACTCTCTCTTTAAATTCTCACGAAACGCATTAGTGACTATTTAGGTGTTGCTCATGTTGATGAGGTCATCTGAATCAGGTTCAATCTCTTCACTAGTGCAAGTCGTCGGCATACAGTTTCCGTACAGTGTGGTGGATTGTTTGCAGAAGTCGGCCGCGCAGCACCTGTCGAGGCTCTCGGGCGCGATTGGCCCGGAGCGGATATATGCGGATTGGCAGTGGTGGATACTGGCCGCCCTGCCCTTCCCGCATCTCGTCCGTGTTCTTGACTGTTTCTTCCACGAGGGCATCAAGGTGAGACATTTGCTGTTCTATTCTAGAATTATAGTGCAGTTGTGCTGAAAAAATGTCTCTTAATTTGCGATTATTATTAGTTACAATTTACCTTTCACTATTTCTTTTACACTCATTTATTAATAATGCTTTCTCGAATGAACCTATAGATTTATTGATCGTAACATATATTCAATAATCGTTATTACTATTGACTTTGTATTCGGAAGCGGAAGCATTCATTTCGAATTTAAACTCCTCTGTCGCCATTTTTGTATCATCATTCACGTTACCATCATCCGTTTCTTTTTTTGTTACATTCGCCATAGTTCTTTAATTTGTCAATAAAATTTTCATCCGCAGTATCGTGTCAATCATCCAATCGTCTGAAGTACACGCGTAGTACGTGATTGTTCGGTGACGTGAATGCTTGATTAACTCTCTATTCTCAGGTGTTCTACAGGGTAGCGTTGGCGATCCTGATCCTGTTCCACAAACACTCCACGAATCAAAACTCGGAGTGGTACGCTGAGGCGACGAAGAACGGCGTCGATCACGCCATTGACAAATTCTGCAGGAACATGCCGGCGTCGCCGACTAAACTCTTGCGGACTGCTTTCAGTATAAGAGCTTTAAGGTTAGTCGGCTAGTTGGACACGTTATAGTTTTATTAATTTACAACTTGTGTTCATGTGCCGCCACACGGGCTGTGATAATAACCACAAAACGTCTTTAATGAAATTACACCATTTTTTTATTTAGTGCTTTCAATTAACGAATATTAACATGAGTAATTCCCCCAGTTCACAGTACATATCCAGAGTGTTCATAAAGACGGAAATGACGCTCAAGTCGAAACAAGTGATTACTGGCTCCCGACTCGTCCGTTCGCGATCGTCAGACAACCTTCCAACGAGCCAGTCCCAAGTCAACATCCAGATGATGTCCCATACGCTCACCATACGCGAGGTGAGTCGACACTTTCAATTTTGTAATTATAGTGTTCGATGTCTATGATAAGGAAAACTTAAATCTTAATGATAAGAAAATTGATCAAGATTACGAATATAAAGATGCCGCTAGTTCTAACGTTGCCGGTACCACGCTTTCTGATAAATTCTATGATAAGCATCCTGTAACAAATGAAAAAGATGCAGGCGGTGACATTATTTAATCTTTGACTTGTGTGAAGAGGTTAAAGCTGATTGCCAATCTTCACTAGTTCGAGAGGCACCTTAAGAAGAAGAAGAAAGAGGTTAATAGAGTATTCTGAATCTTAACAAACGTTAACTCGTCATCATAGAGTTTTACTTACATTTAGAAAGCTGAAACGTATAGCAGTACTAGTTTATCTTGATTTATTTTATATGACTACGCGTTATAATAGTAAAAGAAATATGGTACATTACATGTGTTAGAAATTATTTTACTTAATTTGCAGAGAATGTCTGAGGATACGTGCAAACAGATGGTATCGTACACGACAGCAACATTAGGCGTGGCTTTGGCTTTTCTTTCTCATTCAATCATTCGGTTGCGATTCTAACACGACTAACTTCAATTACATCGAATCCAATTACAGATTCGATGAGACGAGAGGCTGTATAGTCTCGTTCTGTTGTAAAATACATTCCTTGTTTTCCTTTTTCCTTTGTCGACCTCACGAAGTTATGTTATGTTTCGGTCTGTGTAGCGAGAGACTTGCGAATGATCATATTGTTGTGTTGTTTATCGATGTTACCATTCGACACGACACAATCCTCACCAGACTGATGAATAAAAAACAGAAAAAAAACAATCAGACGTCGTTCATTTCACTGGCTTTGAATGGATTTGTTATTATATCATATATATCCTTCAATGTATCATGTGTTGTTTATTTATTGTAAGACGTTACAGTTATGGAATTAGATTATAATGAATATTTTGTACTTACACGTGTTGCGAGATTGGCATGTGTTTGATTGACAATGCATTCGAATAAAACAGGAGGTGTAAGTTAAGGTTTTGCGTTGTGACAAGCAAATGAACATAGCTTGAACATATTAACAATTGAAGAGGATTTAGTTGATAGTAATGTGACGGCATGTAGTCGACTGTTTTGTGTGAGTGCTAACTATGTGTCGATTTTCCCGTTAGGGGTCACATTCGCCGGGCCCGCGCGCCCTTTCGATGGGCGTTTATCCAATCCAAGCGATCAAGTCACAGATTCTAGACCAGAGCGAAGTAAGACTAAGTAGCATTATGTCACAAATCTAAGTGTCGCTCCTTTAAGCTTGCGACCAACGTCGATGTTTAGATGCACCGCTTGCTATTTTAGGTGTTTTATTATTTTTTATATTAATTATATTATTTTTTTATTATTATAGCAAGTCGTCGCTTTCCAAAGTTTTCCAGATTTGCGTCGCTTCGATTTTTTTTATTTAATCGTTGTTTTTATTTTGCGTTATTTGTCGTGGTCGTATTATTTATTGTGATCAGATTATATGAATCGAAGTGTTGATGTACAATTCTATTTAAAGTTCCATGTCATATAATCTGATCTATAAAGGCTAGTTGCATGGCAGCTCGTCCTTACTGTAATTGTTTTCTTAGTGTTATGCTCTTTTCTATTTTCTATGTAGTCTTATTTGTTTTAAAAGTTCTTGATATTCTAAACATTTAGCAGGTCAGAAGATAAATACTGATGATCAATATGATTAACGCCGTTTATATAGGGCACTCTTACTTCACGATAATAAATTATTTGATATTCAAAATTATTATGAACAAGGGGTGATGTTCGCAGAGCCCAAGGACCTCGCACAAAGCCCTGTGGTTTCCCTTCCCTAACGCCGTGTTCAGGGATAAGGAACAACACTCCTCAGATCTTAGACAAAAGGTTTGGAGTAGTTTGGACTATGGCAGTATTATCACGGTGTACTTTGTAAATTTGGGCCGTAGATTGGGTAATTCGGATGTAAAATAATAATAATGTATATTGGTCGGTTAGTCTGAAATTGTTTGTATGGAAAGATGGGAAATTGTGATTCGAAGATTTGCTCCAGTTGCATTGAGCGGCAAAATACTCCATTTTACCTTCTTATATTCAAAGGGATTCTAATAGGTCGATTACGGGTAAATTTTTTACTTGCTAGTAAATAGATATAGTTGTTATTATAAATAATCTTTTGGAGTCAAACTTTGTTTAATTTCTATATTTATCTTTTAGATTCAAAGGAGTCATTTTTACCATACTTCCAAGAGAAATGATATCTCGTTAGTTAATATTTATTATCTATTGCCATTAAGGGATTGCCATTTTTATTAAGGGATTTCTAGTTAATAATGTAATTAATCTTCCATTAAAGTGAATTTCTCGTTACGCCTTGGTTTAAATGTCTCCCGTATTTGCATAGCTAGTTTAGTCTCTTTAATTACTAAAGCTACAATGTCTATTGCATGCGGTGTTGTTTGACTGTCTGTATCTACATGTAGTATCACACCACCATATCGTACCGTTTACGTGTTGTTATCAAATGTTTAGATGTTTATAATAATCGTTTAGCACGATCTCTCGGCACTTGTAGCCGTGTACTAATCGGAGACTACTGAAGTCTCTGTACGCACGATACATCCCTCTGTCCGTTTGACCATAATGTGTGACATACAAGAGTTAACTTAAAATTAAAAGGAATTTGCCATTCATTTTTAAGTTGATGATTAATATTAAACTTAATTGGTTTTCTTCTTGTTCATTTAACTCGACAAAGCTATCAGGATTCATCGCAAATATCTCAATTCTTTCATGGTTATTGCAGTTAGTAGACAGCTTCTTAAAACTAGATCTGTTGTCACTATTATTTCAAGAATATGAAGACTGCTAAAATATGGATATCCAGACGGTATATGGATATCCAGATCAATTCAAGAAATTTATCATGTTGAAATATCTTTGCGAAGAAATATATATATAAATAGAAAGGACAGAAGGGATGAATGGTGGGTACAGGGGGGCTATTATGAACTCTTATCGCTGTTCTGTTTACGTCAGTAACGCCACCCAACGGTCACGTGACACCTAAAGTGCCCAATGAGATAGA
>DWQL01001168.1:0-12134 GCA_018231265.1 Noctuana haematospila | reverse complement strand
TCATGTGGCTGAGGCAGCCAGCCACAAGGAAGCAACTCCTTCTAAACTTGAAGAAGTAAAAGATAACACTAAAACGGACATAGTCAATACTGGCCCCGAAAGGAAGCAGCAGGGAAACAAATTCGTTTTGACACCAGATTATATACAACAAAGTAAGTAAATTTACAATAATAATAATATTGGATCACTACTAACTATTAGTGCATAGATGTCTACAAAACGTATTTGTACGTGAAAACTTGTTATTGGCTTTCTTGTGTTATAGTTATTGTCACATTCTGTTTTAGCTGTAAGTTTTTCTATGAAATAAAAAAAAATAAAGAAATTGACGTTTTCCACCTATTGTTTTCAGCAATTAAAAGTGCTCTCAAACAAGAGAATCTGAATCCTGAAATAGAGGAAAAACTTCTGCAACTGCAGCGGTACCAAGAGAAGCAAATGAAACCCGAGGTGCATGTGGAAAAGGAAGTGCGCGTGGTGGCGGCGCCCGTACAGTCGCCATCGCCACCTCCGCCGCGACGCCGCATTGTGTCGCGGCACGACGACGACGACGAGTGGGTAGAAAGTAGTCCGAGAAAGCGAGCGCGGTCTTCCCGCCAAGCGTCGCCACCCCCTACACCGCCCGCACCTCCGCGCGTGGCCCCGCGACTGCCGCCACGGGCGCCCTCAGCGGCCCCAGCGCCCGCGCCCGCGCCTTCACCAGTCCCCTCTCCCGTGGCCGCGCCCGCCGTACACTCTACGCCCGTCGCGCTGCCCGACGACCGCCGCCGTACTGCTTCCAACCACGCACGCATGCAGATGCTACTCTTTAAGCACAAAGAGATGCTTAAAAAAGACATAATTAAGAAGCGAGGCATCCTGGAAAAGGAATTAGGGGTCGAAATACAGGTTTGTAACTTTGTTGGTCCTATCTTAAAATTTTATCTAATTATATAAAGAGACAGCCCAAATTTCGTTACTTCAGACGTGTAGGATAACTTTTACAATAACCATATTTATGATATTCAGATTTAGTGCTTGATTTGCAAAGGTGTTTTCACCAATAAAGTATAAATCCTGATCTAAATAAATGTTGTCATCTTGATTGTTTAATTTAGAGCCAAATTGCCAGGCTCTGTATCGATAATGTTGTTATTTCTAGGACTAATATAATTGCATCTAATTTAAAAGCTATGGGCTACAATGTTATAGTTTTCGTTATTACAGTAAAATATTAATGTTACTACAGGTTGTCGTTCTAGTCAGGACAACAGGACTGTAGTACAGTATTTTTATAGTACGATGATATTAAGATTCTAGATATTCCTGACTCCTGAATTAATTCCAGTAGACTTTTATCTCAGATATATATGATATATGTTTTTCCGAGTGTAGAAGGAGCTGTCGGCAGAGCTGGCGATGCGGACGCGTGCGGAGCGCAGCAAGCAGGAGGAGGTACGCGGCGGCAAGCGGCGCGGAACTCAGCCAGCCGGGACCGCGCCGCCTGCCGCCGCGCCCGCCGCACCCGCCGCAGCAGTCGCGCTCGCCGGGCACGTTTCGCACACCGCACACGCCGTGCCCGTCGCCGCCGCACACACGCATCGCACTAACAGGAAGTCCTCTAAGAAGGAAAAACTCTTGTGCATTTGCCGCACGCCTTATGACAACACCAAGTAAGTTACTTCACACACGTACAATAAATTAGTATGTGCTAATAACTTATTAGTCTAGTTAAAGTATGTAGAAATAGCAATATTATGTTTTACTTGCATGGTGGTAAACTATAGCTTAGATGATCGACAAACCGCAGACCGTGACACTAATGAAAATCAAAGTCCTAACTTTACTATGTTTATTGTTCCATTTGAGAACATTATATTATGCAAATATTCAACACAAACATGAAAGCTTACGTACATGAAAATTTCCTTATTTTTTACAATGAAATAAATGTAATTTTTTTGCCTTTCCTATCTTCCTTTCCTTCTTTCTTACCTTTCTCATATTTGATTAATAATAAAAATAATCGTTTATTTCGGGCAATAAAAACAAAGATGCAAAGGGATGCAATCACAAATATGTACCTAATGACGTTATAATATTTTTTTCGTATTAAAAATGAAACTATTTCTTTTCAGGTTCTATGTTGGTTGTGAACATTGTAGTAACTGGTTTCATGGTGATTGTGTTGGTGTTACGGAAGAAATGAGTAAAACTATGGAAGAATATGTTTGTCCCGACTGTCGACGTGCAGAAGAAACACAAGAGCTATATTGTTTGTGTAGGCAGCCATATGATAATTCACAGTATGTATTTTGGAAATTTACCTTAATAACTTAATTTGAAAAAACATGCTTTTACTACATTTTCTACATTACAATTAGCGATTATCGTTGCTCCTTTTATACTATTAGCCATAATTGATTAATGATGATGATCATCATCTTTGTTTCAGGTTTTATATATGTTGTGATAGATGCCAAGATTGGTTCCACGGGAGATGTGTAGGTATTTTACAATCGGAAGCAGACAATATTGATGAATATATTTGTCCAAATTGTCAGAAAAATAACTCTGTCAATTATGCAAATATGAAAGAATTAACTGCAAAAGAATTTGAAAACCTAAAGAGGCTTGTAAAGCAAATACAGTTACATAAAAATGCATGGCCTTTCATGGAACCAGTGGATCCACGAGAAGCTCCTACATATTACAAAGTTATTAAAGAACCAATGGGTACGAATTATTCACTAACTTTTAATTTTATCACTTATTTTTTTTTCATTTAGTCCAACTCTGTTGTGTTGTTATTCACAATTGTTCTTAACTAATTATTTCTAATTCCAGATTTACAAACGGTGGAAAGAAAAGTGAATGAACAAACATATAGTACATTAAGTGAATTCATTGGTGATATGACTAAAATATTTGATAATTGCAGATACTTTAATCCAAAAGACTCTGAGTTTTATAGATGTGCAGATGGCTTAGAAGCATACTTTGCACAAAAAATAAAGTACTTTCGAGAAAAGCTATTTGAAACAACTCAATGATAACAGTGGTAGTGAAACAGTGATCAATTCTTAACCATCAAGTGTTTAGTCTGGACTTAAACAGAAGACAATTAAACTCAGTAAAATGATGATGACATTGTAGTAACACCATTAATGTTTGGATGATCTGTATGAATTTGTAAATTGATAATAAACAATGTGATGTATTTGCAAAATTTTGTATAGTGACGCTAATGTCTGTCGAGAACGCTAAGAACGTCAGTTTCGTTTTCATATTAAGTATTTATTGTATTTATTATGCTTTACATTTTTATCCCACTTCAAAGCTGACACTCCCTAGAAACTAACATCTTGGCAGTTTAAATATTATGTATACAGTTTTGTTAGAAATTATTATGTTGCTGACTTAGTATCTTTAGTTATTTACTAGTTTTTAGTGTTAAGTAAACCATATTGTATGTAAGAAATGAATTTTTTAATAATATACATCTGGATGATGACTATTTTGTTTTTATTTATACTAGTTTAATATTAGATAGTTGTATGCATATATATTTACTATTAAAATTTTAATAAAACTAATTTTCTATGAAACAACCTTGAAACTGACGATAATATTAATTGTTGGTCCACAAGAAAAAATTGGGCTTTTTAATTATAAAAAATAAAAAGTTATAATTACAAATTAGGTTTTGTTTTGTTTTATCGCAATTTTACAGTTCTTTTCGAAACTTATATAGACTGTCATTATTTATATCTAAATAATCTAATTTATTAATTAATTTACACAATCTAGGAATCTGAAAATTAGATTCTAAACTGTTCGTGTTCTGTATGTGGTGGTACAAGGGGAGAGATTTTAAAGCGATAAAGTAGCGTTTTAGTGGAAAGTCTTTTTTAATTATTTTTATCATTAATGATTGCAGAAAACCGTAGTAAGACAGAAAACAAATGCTTGATATGACATTTGATCTGCTTTGTGGCAATGGGCAATGTTAATAACTCGCAACTGATGTATTCGTTGCTGTAGTTGGTTGACTTAGTTGTGTAGACAAGAGAGAGTGGCATTATAAGATAAATTGATATGTAACGTTTATAAATATTTTTTTCGAAAGTAGATACTAAGTAGGTAGTAGTAGTCGGGAGTTATGGTATTTTGCCGTTCGTACAATTTAATGAAAAATACATGAATATTCTGGGACTGAAGTTCATAGGTTTACCAGAGGCAAGATCAAAAATATGTTAGATCTACGTAAAAAGGCGTAGAGTTGGCAACACTGCGCACCATACCATGGTAGAAAAAGATAAATATATTTTTATTTAACACAAATATATTTTGATCAAAAGCAGGTTTAATTATAGAGTTTATTTATTATTAAGTATAGTAAAATAAAAACTGTATAAATTTAGTTCCTAAATACTATTTTTGAAACATTAGTTTTATGGCGAGGCGCAATTGCACGGAGTGAATCGAAGTAACTATTCAATCAAATTACCGAATATTGATGTGGGCGCTTAACTCGATTACATGCTCGTGGTTGAGCTGTCTCACGTTGGTTTAATCTAAGCAAAAAAATACTGATATTCTGAAACATAATATTCAGTAACGATGATCTAAATGTTACTTTAACGTTACGAATGTTTTACCGTTACTGAAAGCCCAAAATATACTTATTTAAATATAAAACAAAAATATAATATTTTATATAGTTAGAAACAAAATACAAATAACTAATACGTACTCCATAGTTTTATGCAAATCTATTTTCATTTTTCATAATAACTTTTTTTCTTTTTGTTCTGTCAAGAAACGGTAAAAAAGTGGAATTTGCTGCTAACGTTTGAACTTTAAAAATGAACAATAATTGATACATTCTATGTAGTCTGTGAATTGATGATTCGAGTGAGTACGAGTATCTGAATATTCAATTGACATTAAAAAAAAAAGGTGATTTTGGCAGGAGGTTATGTTTACTGGTTAATTTTGTCGAGTCAGAACAGAACAGATATTTATTGATAAAGTACTGATTCATTTACAACTAATTTGTAATTAGGATCAAAAATGTTGGTGACACTGAAAACATTACAACAACAAACATTTCAAATAGAAATAGATCCAGAAGAAACGGTCAAAGCATTGAAGCTCAAAATCGAAGTCGAAAAAGGTAAGGACTATGTAGCAGACAATCAAAGACTTATATATGCGGGGAAAATATTATCGGATGACAATAAATTAAATACTTATAACATAGATGAAAAGAAATTTATTGTTATTATGGTGACGAGACCGAAAGTGTCAGAGGCCCAAGCGGCGTCGACTTCCGCTCCCGAGGCAGGAGAAAGTGCATCTACAGAAAGCGGTGACAGTAAGAATAAAAATACGACTGAAGAAGCTGAAAAATCATCTCCAGCTGATGCAACAGAAAGCGCCTCCGATCCTCCTGCTACATCTAATGACCACGATTTTGAAGCAACAGTTCAGAGTATCATGGACATGGGTTATAACAGACAACAAGTGGAGCAAGCATTACGTGCTTCATTCAACAACAGAGAAAGAGCAGTGGAATATTTAATAACAGGAATACCAGAAGAGTTGTTACAAGAACAAGAGGCTGAGGAGAGTTCTGATGATGACCCATTGGCCTTTCTACGTGATCAACCCCAATTTCAGCAAATGCGTGCAGTAATTCAGCAAAACCCAAATTTGTTGAATACAGTGTTGCAACAAATTGGACAAACAAATCCTGCTCTTCTCCAAGCAATAAGTCAACATCAACAAGCTTTTGTTAGAATGCTGAATGAACCTGTAGGTGCATCTACAACTGTTGCAAACCCTAGTTCAGAGGAGAGTCCTGCCGACATTCAACTGCCACAGCAGTCACAGAATGTTATTCAGGTGTCCCCTCAGGACAAAGAAGCAATTGAAAGATTAAAGGCATTGGGCTTTCCCGAACATATGGTTATACAAGCTTACTTTGCTTGTGAAAAGAATGAAAATCTGGCTGCAAACTTTTTGCTGTCTCAGAATTTTGATGATTAATTAAAGTTTTAGCTTTGACTACTTGTTACAGTGGAAATGAAGTTTACAAATTAACACAACCAAAAAAATGTGTTTTAAAAGCCTAATAAATTTTTGCTTTGTATATTTTTAAATAATAATATGTGCACTGAAATTCAACTTCATTCAAATCATGATTCATTCATTGTTTAATAAAATGTATCTTTTTGTTGACATTGGTTACTTAACTTCTTATCCTATTGTAAAGCTGTTGATGTGGTTCATAAAAAATGTGAAATATTTAAAATGCTAATTCTTATTTCTATATAGTCCTAAGTAGCTACTGAAATGTACATTGTTGGTATAAAATATTTGAATAAGATGTTAAGCAAAATCTACACTATTTTTCACACGTTCTATCATTATATGAATGTTTGTATTGTATGGCAGTATGGAGCATGTGAAGTGCCAAAAATTTACAGTAGAATGCACAAATTTGTTCTTTGTTTAATTGTTGTGCATTTAAGAGCATTTGTTGCTTTAGTAATGTCACATGTAAATGAGTAGATAAATAAAGCAATAAAACTTCGATATCCACATAATTTATTGTTTTTTAATTTTATTTTGTACCTACATGAGAATCTAAACCAGGACTTTCGTTTCAAATAAGAGAAAATTACGACTCAAATAATTTTTTTAACAAGTTGCAGAGATTTTTGCTATGTTCATATTCTTAAATTAATGGCACCCTATTTGTAATAGTAATGACTGGCACATTCGAGCATCTAAAATTATTTTTTATTAGGTTGAATCTTTTTTATTTATAGCTTAATTCAAGATAATGAAAAGCAACCTTTAAATGTATTGAAGGAAACGATTGTTTTTGGAATATGTAACATTCGTAATAA
This sequence comes from Noctuana haematospila, assembly GCA_018231265.1. NCBI lineage: Eukaryota > Metazoa > Arthropoda > Insecta > Lepidoptera > Hesperiidae > Noctuana > Noctuana haematospila. The sequence goes on along the minus strand of DWQL01001168.1, from coordinate 5,235 downwards.
AATTTGAGAGCCTACCTAATTTACTCCAGCCAGTCGGCCCCACGTTTTATATTTATTCTGGCTCGTGGAAATAGTTTGCCTACCACTGGATTAAATCATTACTTATCTATTGTGATTATTACCTATCTAATAGTGCGATATTATGATGGTGCAACAAACTACCTACTTCAGTTTAATCTAAAAGTCCTTTTTTTGGCGTTCTATAGGCCAAACGCGTGTGCCAATTTTGATGATCCTTAGATCAATTAAATGTTAATCTTAGGAGCGTCGATAGTAATCAAAATTTAAAATGTGCGAAAAAAAAATGATATAGATTTATCTAGAATCTAGATGTTCAGTTAATTTTGTATCACTGAATTCTTTCATTAGGAATGATTAGGTATGTAGGATCTATGGTTTGCGGCCTTAAAAAACTCAAATAACCTTATGCATTTATTTCTTTCATTTGTTTTCCAAATCTTCTGGTTTTAAACAATCTCCAATCAACGGCACGATGAAAATTTTTATAAACTTCAAAATATTACACTTGGTCTTGTTTGCCTTCAATTCTTTTTATGTCCCACAGTAGTGGGACTGGAACGTGCCCAGTAGGGCACGGTCGTTCCCCGCAACCACGGGAAGCTTGGTTCATTCTCAACCATGCTGCTCCAATACGGATTGGTTTGGAGATACGAAACCTTGTCGGATGTTGTCAAACCCCCCAAAGAGCCTCCGACTAAGTGAAACGACTGTTGCCTGTCGATAACAACCGAAACCGACGGCTTAACGTGACCTCCGAAGCTCTCCGCGCTTCCCAGCTGGGCTATGTGCACTTTAATCCACCCTTGTAGAACAATTTAAAGTTGTTTAGCAACCATTTATTACTCAAACCTTAATATCCCGATCACACACTCGATGGACGGCGATGTAAACAGCGAAAAGTGGGCAGGAAAGTATCGTGGCTCAGTTACTCTTGATGCCAGCTGATCCGTATCTTGTCGGTCTTTACTTTTTAATGAGTCAAAGGCAGAACGGGAAATGAATGTCGCGAGTAGGCTAGTGTGTGGCCGCCAGGGCAATACTCACGGCAGCACTGTCTGTAAGATTTTAATACCTAAACCGAACTGAGCTCCGTGATAAACTGTCTGAAATAAATTATTATAAATACAAAAACCCGACTGCTTAAAAGTAATTAACCAAAGAAACCAGAAATATATTTGAACAAGTAAAATAATTGGTGCAGGAGTGATCAAACAAAAATTACTACAGTACATAGGTACATTGTTTTGGTAGATTTTATATTTTAACATTAAATTTTTGTGAAATTTTGTTTTTCAAATCTATGTAGGTTTTGTATTTATAATTTTTATATATAAAATTAAATAACTTGTAATTTAAAGTCACATTACCGATAAGTGCAGTGTGTATGTAATACCACTACGTTTAGTTGAAATATATTATGTAGAAAAGCTATAGTAGAAAAGAAAGCTAATCAATCGATCTGTTTAGGTATCTTGTAGTAGGTTGATTTCCCTGGCACTGGTCAAATGTCCCTTTCCACTAACTCTTTTCTTGTTCTGTTTAGCATTATCAGTAATAATAAAATGTTTAATTACGAAGATCAGTGTTAAAAGGGTTGTGCAACATTGTTTTGTCAAAAATATAGATATACATTATATTTTAAAATTTTATTCTCTGTTAATTATTAGAAAACTTAATTATTCTAATCAAGTTAGATTAACTCGTAACTAAATATAACAAAATGGCTTTAGTTCCTACTAATGTAATGACATTTAACATAGGTATGTTTTTAGAGGACGGAGATACTTGGCCCCTCAGTCCACTTATAAGTACTTTTCATTTAAGGAATTTTCTTTTATGACTTCATTATTAGATTTTTAAATAAAGAAGACAACAGTACATCAAACAATATTATTAATATTTATAAATAGCATAAGTTAACATAAAAAGCTATGTTGGTATAAACTTTATTCATTCTAAGTTCAAAGGCACTTTCCACATTCCTATAATTAACTTTTGTAATACTTGCCATGATTAATGTGGCATAACATAATATAAAACTATTATGTTATTTATGAATAACATGTCACAATAAAATATTAGTAAATAAAATTATATTCATATCTTCACTTTAAGTCTAAAATAGATTTCTACACTTCAATCATGGCAAGGATCTTCTTATAAAATATTAAATCTGATAGTCAATTAAAATTACCCTTTCACAAAAACGTAAAATTTAAACTTTGAAAATGATATTAAAATGGGACCTGAGAAATTATAAATTTAACGATTGTCAGCGTCAGAATACGTAATGGTGATATGCGACACCAGCCACTTCCCTTGTTACATCATTATGTATATACAAATATTTAACTTCATAAATACACTCTATACATTCTATGCTATCTTTACATAATATACATTATTCCCATCTTTTTTATATTATTTCTTTGTAAGAAGAGAAATTGGTAGACTGCTAAAATATACATTGCAATTGGTATTGCACATAAACAACTAAATATTAACTTTGGCTTATCCATTAAAACATCTAAACAGATGTTTAAAATACTTCAGCAACTTATGTTTTATTAAAATGGATATTTAAATCACACTACCAAACATCACAGTTAGTATGACATTGGGTACATGAGATTGAATAATATTGTTTATTATTAAAAATCTTTGTATATTGTAGTTTATTATCAATTCTTCATCCAAAAATATTTTACATAAGTGACAGTCAGCGGCAAAGATGATTAGCCCTATTACATGTTTTATAATAATATACCAAAAAGTAGTATTAAACTGTTTTTTTTAATATTTATTTAAAAAGACCGTTAATCATTAACTGTCCGACTTAGAAGATGGCACAAAAGTAAAAACATACAGTGCTTTACTATATATAGTTGAACTTAAAGTATAACGTTGTAACGTGAACATTTATGATGACACAACATTGAAGATAAAAAAACATCTTAAAGTATCTACAATATTATTTTATGTAATAATAATATGGTAATTTTTTAGTTTGCAGTTAATTAATTATTACATAACATGGAGAAAAAATAAATCGACCGATAAGAAAACAATAACATCTCACTAATTACAAAATATATTTTAAACAATTTAAAATATCAATTCTAACAATACTTATAAAAAAATTAACTGTCAGCCAAACACTATTCGAGAACAGAGGTTTTTGGCCAATGTACTACAAGGTACTATTTATGCAAGATGAGTTAAAATATTTACAGACACAGACCGCCCTCATCCCCTAACCAGGTTACCCTGTACAATACATACTTTTTAAACCTTGTGTTGATATCAAGGGACACCTATTGGTTTTTTTGTTACCAATTGAGACCAAAAGCATTTGGTTAGGGCTTATCAAGGTCTGTGCACATATAGGGTTTGACCCTTAAATTTTCACACTTTATGTACAAATTGTACATATCCATATTATTTTACAATCGAGTCAACTGTCTCCAAAACGGACAAACGTGACACTACGATTCATCGCGGCACTTGATGCCGGACGGAACCGAGTAGGTACTTTTAATGTACAGATACAAAGCGTGCCTAGAGGCTCATACCAGCAGAACAGTGGCACACCTGGTTAGCCGGCTGGACCTCATTCAGTTTTTTGTTGACAATATAGTTCTTTTAATGATTTCAATTCTTCTATGAGGGCTTTGTTTTGATTTTCAAGAACAGCAACTCTGTTTTCAAGGCATTTGATATATTCTTTTTTCTTACGACGACATTCTCTCGCAGCTTCTCGATTTTTCAGTAGCCGGAGCTCACGTTTTCGGGTCTGATCTTCTAATATTGGACCTGTACAAATAAGTACGATTTGTTCATTTCGTCTATGGTATTTTCGTTATGATAGAAATCAAAAATTGTGATCATTCTGTCCTTAAAATAATACAAACCCGGTACGTAGAATTGTCCATCTTGATTGGCATACTGCACTATGGCGCCGCCCCCGGGCGCACTTGACACAGCCAGCGTATGCAGCCCGCTCTCAGTCTGGAGTGCTCCGGCTGGAATCACTGATAAAACCCAAACAATTTATTTTTTATTATATTTATACATAATACTTACTAATTAAATAAGGTAATTATAAATATGTCTAAAAATGTAGATCTAGAATCAAGAGAGGCCTAATTCTTAAACAATGGCCTATCACCGCCGATTGCATGTTACCACGTAATATTTATTTGGAGCTTACGACATGACGCTGTGCGTCTTTGTCTGTCTCGCCTCACACACAAATTCGACCACAATTTTGCTCATCGTACAGCCTTTTAAACTTTTTAAATAAGTTTTTAAAAATTGATGATCTGCGGTTTATTAAACAGGCTTTCAAAATAAGCATTAAACTATTAAATAAAATAAAAGTATTACACAGACTAAAAATGATTGAGCGTGATAAAAGATCATTTATTGTTAGGAACATTTTCAGCATAATTCAACAAAAAAAAGATTTTCATGATCTATTATTACAAATAATTGTAATTATACAAATTGTCAATTTTATTAATTTAATTTTTAATAATAATACCTTATAATATTATTTCGTTTTATCCTTCTTTTTTCTCCAGCTAAGATACACTTACCTGACCATTGTTTTCCATTCTACCAATTACATTTTCATTTTCACTTATCTCTAATATCTGACATTCTTTCGGTCTGAGATCCAAATAGATACCTATTATGATCTACAAATCCTGAATCTCCTACAGTAAACAAATACTTATTTTTGCTAAGTATGGTTTTTTACCTTTTGTTATAGTACACATGTAAAGTATTTTATTTTATATAAACATTAGAAACCTATTTTTAATTCAATTTTCGAAAAATTTTATAAATTTTTTGTGTAGTTTTCCTGCACAATACTTTTAAGAGGCAAATATGATAAATTAAATCAAACACAACAAGACCAGTTTCAGCTCACAAATTCCCAGCAACATGACGTCATCGTCATGACTTCATTCTCCATTACGTCATCCGATTAAGTTTGACCTCAAAACGGATGACGGCATGTTCTTATAAAAGATATAGGTACATGAGAAATATGAATCTTTAAATTTATGTATACTTTCATGCATCTATATTAATATTATAAAGCTCAAGAGTTTGTTTGTTTGTTTGAACTCGCTAATCTCAGGAACTACTGGTTCGAATTGAAAAATTATTTTTGTGTTGAATAGACCATTTATCGAGGAAGGCTTT
>DWQL01001167.1:0-12142 GCA_018231265.1 Noctuana haematospila | reverse complement strand
GATGGGTTTTGCGCTGGTCAGAAGCTTTCGCGGATCTGGTAAAGTGGATTAAGAGCGGCGAGTTGAAGACCGGGCATCACATAACCGAAGGTTTCGATAACATTTTTGATGCCTTCATTGGAATGCTTGCTGGAGAAAATGTAGGCAAGGCTATTGTTAAAATTTAATTTTTAATAGTAAAAAAATATTTTGTTTTAGGTGAATTTATTAGTGTATTAACTGAAGAAAGTGCACCTATTATAAATTTATTCATGAACAATTTTAATAAATTTTTTTCAATCCCTGTTCGAATATCGATTTGTTATTTTCTTCGATTTTTTATAGTAATGTATGTGTGTATCAATTTTAATTGGCTGCTACGTCGTCTTCATAATTTAATTATTATCCCTTTTTTCTTGTTAACACTTGCAATTCTTCTTTTTAAATATCTTAGATAACAAACATTTCCTTTTTTAAAATTAGTGGTGAAAAAAATAAGTCTGCCGATATGCTGAGCCCATTCTTCTTAGTGTTGTACACTACATTTTAATTTCTTTTCTGTGACATATCATTTTCAAAAGTGACAGCCAACTTTTCACACATTTTGATTAACCATTTTCCTTATTTTAACCTTTTTAATTTAGAACCAAATTATTTAATTATTTTTCCCGTAAAAACAACATTAAAATGGCAAGCGGCGATACAGCAACTGGCGTGAAACACATGACTTATTCAAAATCTAAAATTCCTGTAATAGGGGCCTTGATAGACTACATGGATACGAGTTTTGATTACATAAGACGTAAGACTTTTACTCAAGGAGAGAGATTACATGCAAAGTCGTCTAGAGCAACACTTTCGGCGACTTTTCTCGCAGGCGTTTGTTTCGTTCTTGGTTTTGTTGCTAACGTCAAGTTGGAAGTGGTCACCATTGACGACGAACCTCTGTCCAACGACTTACATTTCATGCTTCTGAGTAAAGACGATAAACTTTATATCGACGATATCGATGTATCGAGTGAGTAAGATAGTAACTTAGTATCTACTTTATTTTTTTTGCTTGTAGTCTTTGTATTGTGTTACTGACCCTCTTGCAGACCCATTACGGATATTTGAGTGTGAGTATTTGAGTATTTCGGAATTTAGTGGCTAAGTGCCTAATGTAATTTTTTACAGAGGTGATGTGGTGCATCGAAGCTTCGGATGTCCTGGTAATTCTAATAAGCTGTTTGCTTATTTGGAACTCTGGAAATGTGGTAATTTTAACACTTACAATAAGGTCATGACATCGCTTAGGCAGCTCGAGAAAAGATGGCAGGAAAAGTTTTAAATTTCTGTTTGGTTTTGTTTAATTGTCCTCGTGTGTGTCCTACCTATGACACAGGGAATCCTAGTGTGGGACTATGAGTATGAGGCGTTATAAAACAAAGACCTGTCAGGTACCTCATTTGTGTGTTTCAGGTAATTCATTTGTGTTTTGGTGGAAAGGTGCAGTTGCCCGCCACACTTAGACGAGGCGACCATCAGCCTCCGGGGTAACAGCGCAACTACGAGTACATGCGACCTCAGGCAAAACACGAGCCTGCTTGAGGTTGGATGTAGATGTCCATGGGCGGCAGCGACCACTTAACACCAGGTGGCCTGCAAGCTCGTCTGCTACTTCATATCATAAAAAAAAAAAAACTTAAAACTACTTATTGAATTAAAGATTGGTTAACTAATTTTCAATTTCATAAGGGTTGACATAAATTTTGTTTATTTTAGATGTTTAAATATTTAGGTATCTAACGTAACAGTTTATAAAGCAGTTTACTTAGGTACCGCAATTATATTTTATATTTGAAGATACCAAATTATTTCTTAACAAGTAAGACAATGTTATAGTAACACAAATTATGAAGATAATTCTGTAACCCAAAGACCTACTTGCAAACGCGGTTTAGCTTCGAATTGGGGATCCAACTCATTTATTTTTCACAAACGACTTTGTGGATTCAACGCTTTTTGGGGGCTTATTAATTTTTAACAATGTTCCGATTGTACTCAAGCCTTGAATGAACTTAATAGGACAGCATGGTGCGGTCTCATGGAGATTCAGTGGGGTTTGCAAAAAACCAAATTTGCGATATCATCTTTGAACTATTAATTACATTATTATAATCACTATTGTTATAGGAATAATTATGGAATGATACGTTTGAAGAAAATCTATATTTTATCTTTAAAATACGATACAGCGGATTATAATGAATACATGTAATGAAATGAAATGAAATAATTATAATAAAAACAAATTACTACATTTTAATACGCTCGCTTCTCAATAGGGATTGAGAGTTTATATTTCTCGCTTTAAAAACGTTATTCTTTTTCCACTGAGGGCAGTGAGGCCCACAACTGTATGTTTTACTTAAGAACTAGTTGCAAATTTCCCGTTAGTTTAGCAGTCCCACTTAATCCTATAGGTACACATACACAGCTATCGGTACAGCTCGTCCCAGTTGACTACCCTGCGTCCCCCTTTCGACTCCACAGGCCCACATGTCTTTTTTTTGCCCCTGCCCTTAAGTAGTTTAAAAACATTACTTTTATCGCTATCTTCTATGAATTAATCAGTTACTAAATCCTAGTTCTTATAGTTAGGTACTAACTCGGATTGATGGTTTTTTCAGTCTGAAATTACTTATTAAATTGCAGCGGCTACAAATAAACACAAATTGTTTTATTTGTATAAGGAATTATGAGTTTTACATGTATCTGTATGGCTTTTATCGTGAACTCCAATTTTCCTTCTTACACGGTACTATTAAAATATTAAATCCTAAAAAGTTTTTATATATTAAGCAGTTAGTACCTACTTAAACTAGTATCTATAACGAATATAAAAGTTACGCTTAGTGTGAAATTATGAAATTAATTTCCATAAAAACCTGTCGGCGCGTAACAAAAGCTTAATTAATAAAAGGCTTACATTGTTCAATGTATCGTTAATATCATGTGAGTCTGACGCAGGTAAGTACTTTATCGATAACTCATTAACACGAAGGTATAAAATTAATTGCTTTTGGCCATAGGAACTTCGGCTACATTTATTTGATATTAGATTGGATATTTTATTGATACTTATATTCAATTATAATTTGTAGTAGGCTTCATCCAAAAACTTCATTTTAGGTTATTTTATTACTGACACCTTTTTTTTAACAGCATACGACCTCGCACCTCGATCGACTTTTGTTTGTTCCTCGTATCTTATCTTTATGATATTATCAAACAAAACACATGATCAGATACATCTTAAGTCAAGGCATCACGATTTATTTTGTTGATAAATGGCCGCTTCTTCATGTGAGCTATGAAATTGTAATTAGGCCCGAGTCTTCTAGTACAATCAACGAGGTTTAAGTTATCGAAGTTCTACTGTAGTTCAGTAAAATCTTTAATCTAAATCTTTCTAATGTTCAAAAAGTTCTTGTACAATCGTTCTTAGTCACACGATATGTGCTGAGAAATTTTTGAAAGTCCGGACAATACCAAAAACTAGATCAACTTAAGTAGATTAACATAGTAATTTAGTTTTTTATATTCGCGAACAAGATTATTGGAAGTGACATATCAAGCGAACCGAGAAACAGCCAGTGATAAATAAAACGTTTTAAACCGGTCAAATTACTCAAAAGTAAATGGAGCGGACAATGAATAGACGTCTGTCCGTTCTGTTGGTTCTATGTATCTATGGTACAGTTAGGATTGTCAGTAAAAGAAAATAATTTCTTATACATTTACTTAATTTCACTTTTTTTACCAACAAATTACAGGAAAATCTATAAAAATTCTATGGTATTTAAAGTATTTTAGTAGTCACAAACATATGTGGGTCACATTTAAAATAACTTAAATTATCGATGTACGGAACCCTGTCCACGCAAGTTTACCTCGCATATGACCGGCTTTTTCTTACATAATTGTTTGTGTAAAAACTTTTGCTCTTAAAAAAGGCTGAAACATATTTCAAAGCAATATCTAACTGAAATCAAAGTAACTCAACCAAGATCTCGACAGCCCTGCCTCACCCGGTCGACGATAAACGGCATCAATTTCATCCCATTTCCTGAGCGCGGCTCCCTTGCGACTGCGAGCACTGCGAGTACTGCGACCCACTCTATGAGTTATTGGCTTTAATGAAACACTACTTACAATTGGAGGCCGAATGTGCCCGTATCTCCCGCTTGCTAGCTAATTAAAAAAAAACAAGTCTTCTACAATAAGTTTCAAAAATGGAATGTATATATTTTATTATAAACTTATGCCCGATGCGGTTGAAGTCGCATGAAAATTACGGTTCACATATTTTTTAAATTTAATTTACAATTTGTTTGTTTCATTAGAAAACATGTTTTGTAAACTGTAATTTGCTGCGTAAAATATTCATTTAATAACTAGAAATCATACTATCATGCATTTAATATTAATATCATTTTTTACCCGCTTAAAGCATACCGGTTATAATGTACTAGAGAAACTCTACATACACCTAACACTATTACAAATATCCTGAAAGTGAGCTGAAAAAATACCCTTGATCAATACGATTTCATACCACGACTACGCGACTGCTGTCGATTTGCGAAATTGTATAATAATCGAAGAAATAACTACATTAGTTAAGTGGTTTTCGTCATGTAACATTCGTGGAAACTTACGTTATTGATACGGAGAGCATGTTTAAAATGTTAAACACAATTAAATACTCATTAAGTAGGTACTCGTGATAAAGATAAACGAAAATAATATTTTCAATTACTTTTTTATCTTTTCAAACAAATGATTTAAAATTTCAATACAAGCTCTACGTGCTTAATTACTGCATCCTGCGACAACGTCATATTTATTTGTCCGTGACTGCTTTTAGCATTATGTCCGCCTTTTGTAGCTACCATTAATTGTTGATGGTTCAGTAAAGAATAAATAAATATGAGGGACGTACTCGTATATTAATAAGTTACTCATTTATCACGTGTCATGTTGTAACATTATTACTTGGAACTTTAAATTTTTTTATATTTTAATAATGGTAACTACTTGTAAATAACAGATAACAAATTTTTATTTAATCATTTCCCTACTTAATCCATCGAATCTGTTTTAATAGATCTGTGATTATTTTACATACTTATTTCTTTGTTTTTTTCTTTATCTTAAATGAATACTAACTGAATTTAAGTTGTCATTTCTTTTAATGGACACCCAAAACTACCCTAAAATAGAACTGGAATCCTATTTGTGGTTGAACGCGAATGTCTTGCTACTGTTAAAGAGTAAGAAGACTATGCGCTCTAATTGCCTATGTAAAAACCAAAACATAATAATTATTATGTAACATTTAGCTTGCTTCACGGTGGGTTATATTAATATAAGAGGGCAACCGAACGGCGGTACCTTCCTGGGTAAATTAAACAGGTTTTACCACCTATGAAATTATTATTAATATTAATACATTAACAAAAACGATAGCGGTGAAATTTTTAAAAAATCTAAAAATATTGAAAATACCAGATAATTAAAAATTATTTTCTATTAAATCTTACCTTTGATTCTTTCTCGCCATTCTTATTATATTTTTAGCTGCTCACTCACAATAAAAAATGTTTAAAACACACACACCTTTTGTGTCTGCTTACTTAAATCACGTAACACAAACACACAAAAATAAAAAAAATAAAAAAGTTCGAAATACAAATTTGGCGGCAATCGATCACATGAGCATGTTCCCCGCGACGTTCGTGTCACCACTCTCCGAGGCCGGAGAGTTGAGATCTCCAAACACGATATGCGCCCTACTTCAACTTAACTGGTTACTGCGTGTGAGACAGATACAGTGATTGCTACCGTATAATAGAAAAGGATAGCAAATGAAATTCACTAATGTGTTTGTTCATTTTGTTTAATCATTATTAAGTATTTAGTATGAATCTTACTTTATTGATAAACATGACTGTGAGTGAACTACAAAATGTTTCATTCAAAATCGATTGCTCGCAATACCAACGACATCTTTAAGCACTATTACATATGCAACGCCATCTTTAGGCAAAACGTAGCATTAAAATGTATTATATCTTTGCACAGGCGCAGTAGAGTAAATAAGTCAGGCGTGAGTTTCTAGATGGCGCTGGCTTATATTGAACATCGATTTTTATGTGTTATTTCATAATTACTAGCTGACTCGATAGAATTTGTTATAAAAAAATCTAATATGGAGATATCTATAGGAAGATAGATATTTTTGCATAATTTATTTTGTGAATGTTTCCGATGTTATCCCTAATAGTTATTCTGCTGTTCGAGGCAAAGACAAATCCAACAAATCAAAATACTTGATAATCGATTCAACCGCTTTGAGATGAATATAATTTCCAAAAAAGAAGAAACATTTAGATATACTTAAACACTAAAAGTCAGTTCACCGTTTTCTGATATTCCTTGACTAGTAACTTATCTGTCAAAAAAGTATCTTTTTGATCCACAGCTTTCGAATTGAGATATTGAAGTACATACTATAGTTATTTGCTAGATTAAATTTACTGGTAACTTATCAGTAGATTCAAGTGGCTGTTAAGTTTTTTATCTGGTAGATAAAGAAATGGTCGTGTTAAGTGATAGAAACGAATTAGGTTGATTTCGCAAATTCGCAAAGATTCTATATAGAGTTAAGATCTCATGCAAATACTTACACTTTCATCTTCTTTCCTTCAGATTGGGAAATTGTGGCGGGCGGCGGCGGGAGATCGTCCATCGGCACCTCTTCGTTGGGCGGCGAAGGCGGCGACTTGTCGAACTCCGCGATCGGCGCCAGTTCGGGCATCGGCGACACCGAGTTGCTGTCCATAGCCGACAACTTTATGGGAGACACTTTGGCTATTTAAAGGACCTTCGACCACCTCCGGACCGACCGGAGGGAAAATAGCACTTAGTTGACCAAAACTTCACGATACAATTCAATTACAGTCCGTACACTGCTACTGGAACTTTCAGGGCTCAGTACAGGAGAAGTTTCGTAATAAGATGTCGACTTTCGGGATTAGTTCCGAAAAAACTTCGATCCTTAAAACGATAAAAGTGTTAGGTATTATTGTTATTGACGACGTGCTCCGATAGTCACCGGCTCAGATTGGAGGCATTGATGATGATATTCAGTATACTCGTACTTCAATACTTAAATAGGTAATGCTTTTCATAACATCTAATCAATCTAAAGTCGATAAATGGAGGCAGGGGCATTTGTAGAGTCACATGAATGGAAATAATATAAACGAATTAAATTGTAAGTCAGTGCCTACAGAATGAATTATTCGACATTTATGACACAAAAATAGTGAACTAAGCACTATACTATTCAGTTGTTTAACATTTGGTTTTATGATTTTTTTTACTTAACAGTTATAATTATTATCACACTCTGTTATTTTATGGACATTAACACATTGTCATGTATGCACGTGGTGATGGGCGGTGTTCACGGAAGGACAATGTCCTGCACCCTAAGTATAATTTAGCGTTTGACGTGACACTACGAAAGGGTCTGTCACGAAACCCCAATATGAATATTGAAAGCATTTCACACATTACTATACCAAATTATCTTTGCTTTAATCACAAAAGAAATGGTACAACTTTTTATAATAGTAGGTAATCATCTAAGTACATCATTGTTTTTATACTACGTTTAAAACCTACGTCTTTTTTAATTTATTGTATGTGTGTATATTCTTTCAAACTCAAATTTTTTATTAATTATGAATTAACTTTTAATAATACGAAGCATCGGCTTTAGGCGCTCTTTTGGCTAAAGTTGGTCGGGAGAAAAAGCTGGTAGAAAAAAAATTCTTGGAATCAAGTGTATATAATAAATAACATTTTAATTATTGACTATGTTCTTTACTCTATCGGTCGTACGTTTCATAGATAATAATTGCCCACGATCAGTTACTTAAACATCAATTTGCAAGTATAACATGACACTTCGTGATTCAAGAGAGGCCATTATAAAACTGTAGAAATCTAGACGGTAGACAAGCACTTTCCCTTAACACGTGGGAAATGGGAGTCGTGAAGTCTTCGAAAACAAAACTTTGAAGAAATATAAATTGTCTAAGTTAAGAAATTAGTTGTTAATTGAAAAATTTAAACCACGAGCCAAGGAATTGATTATGTCATAAATAATTAAATGATCTACATTGCACATATGCACACTGCATAATATGGGACTATATTTTAATGTACTTATTATGTATTTATTAACTTACTTTCAATTTCCGTATCAAAAAACAAAGTGTCCACTTAATACGTTGTTTGTAAGGTATACCTAGGTATTATTTTCACCTATTTCTTCGATAAAGAATGCCTGTTGTCCTATCATTTGAAATAAGGGAAATGTCTGACGTAAGATTTAGATGTATTTTTTCCCCAGAGTAACGTACCAAACCTAATGTTATAACATTTCGTATTCTGTGCCCCATTCCCAACCCAGAAACAAATTATCAAACCGTGACCACCCTGCTCCTAAGGGACATTTCGTAAAGTATCTCCGGTAGAATAAATTTTTTTATTTATTCAGCCTTTATTGTATTTTTTATGTTGTTAAGTTTGAAATAAAAATATGTTTGTAACTTTGACATATGTTTTTATAAGAAAAATATTAAATTTTATTTGACAGTACGATTTTAAAAATAACTCAAATTACCAAAAAAAAATTCCATACTTATGTACAAAGACAGCAAAACTTATAACTACGCTTTCGTCGACTCTAGTTCGAAACAAAACTTTTAATAGAACCGCTCGCTAGCTAAAAACTCGACTACTACTACTACTACTTATAGTTTTATATCGGAGTTTGCCGTCTTAAATGAATGTTAGTAACCATTGATTGAAATGAGAAAGTGAGGATAACATTTGATTCCGTTCATAAGAAAAACAAAGTTAAACTAACATACAAATAGCTGTTTAGAATGCTACAAAACCTGTATTTGTTCAAATTTATCAACCTATTTCAAAATTCAAAAACATATTTTAAACATCCTGAGTATTCCTGCGCAATCTTTCTTAGATTACAAAGAAAAATAAAAGAGCAATAACTAAACTCGGGCTGCTCTTGCGCTCGTTCTGTAAACAAAATTAAGTGGCGAGAAAATTTTATTAGAACCGTTCGCAACTCTACATTTTGTGTAGAGCTCTTAGTTATCCAAAATGAAAGCGAAGAGTAGAGTCTTTGTTACGGTAGCCTCCTACAAATTGCCGACACGATGTCTAATAATTTAGCTATTAATTAAAATCTTGTAAATCTACAGATAACAATTTTATATCAACATTTTGGATGTTAAATTTTTTTTTTACTGTGAACGATGGTAATAATAAATATGATTTTTAATGAAGTATAAAAAAGGATAAAAGGCAATTAATTATTCATAAGTCTGTACCGTAATGAAAATTAATTAACAAAACTGTAGTCTACTTGTCTTCGTCTTTTCGTTTCATTTTATAAGAAAAAGTAGTAGCAAACGAGGATGCAACACGCCTGTCTCTCAAACCGCTTTTCCTGATAAACCATCGAGATAGGTATAAACTCGTATATATTGAGTGTTTTACGACAACATTAACCAACACCAAATTAATTCTATTACGAAATATACCCAATAAACGTCGCTTTACGGCATCCAATTAAGGGTGATCACGACGAGCGGATCGCGATTTGAAATCACGACCGATTTGGATTGCGATCGTCGACTTTGATCACAAATTACATAACATATTTTAACCTACGTGTACCTAATATATGTATATATAACTTACCTCACATTCAACAAGTGTCGTCCGCCGACTAAAGGTAGGAACCCGTAAGGGCGCTCGAAGTACTCATTAATCTTTATTTGTAGCGAGGTCTGGACAACTTTCGTATAAAACTAAGAGCATATAACGTATAGTACATTATGCTGGAATAAATAGAGTTTCTGTTCGTATATTTTGGTACCTATCCAACATTTCTAACTTCGGAGACAGCAGGTCAATTAAATTAATTAGTTTTATTTTTCTTGGTATTTTGGAATACAACTGGTATTTATGTACCTAAAAATATTCGTTGTGTCTCGTTTTCTACGCTATTTATATAGATAATATTTGTCGACCTGTGTAGTGTCGGTAACAAAGCCGGTCCACCAAGGGTCCTGGGTTCGATTCCAAAAATAAATTTAGATTAGAAGTTTAAAGAAAAATGTTGATGGTCGTTTCTGGTCCGGGTGTTTGTGTAATTGTCATGGAATCCTAATGGGTTTTAATACTTATAATGGAAAGCGATGGCTTTCAAAATAATGATAGACATTTATTTAGTTGATTGGGTTATCTTGGGTATGCTTTCATCATAATTCAGGATATCCAAGAATGAAATAAATAAAAATATACAAAGGTATAAATCACATTATTATGTCTCACTTTTTAAAATTATTCCGGTCCAATCAATTTTTCCGATCAAAATAAATACTGCGTTCGATATTTTAGTTCAAACATTAAAGTGTAGAACGTAACTCGCTCCGACACTTATGTGCCCAAACGACGCAAACTTGAAAGGCTTTTACGCAAAAAGCAATACACATATTTTGCCTTTATGCGTTGAATGAACAGTGGACAATGCAGTCTGAATATCATCACAAAGAGACGGTCACAATGACATAGTATTGGGAGTTGACAAACAGAACTGAACACGACGATTATGTATCTGTTTCCTCGAAGTTATAGCAATGGATTCATCATTATGTAAAAATCAGTACTCTCCCACTGATGAATGCGCTCTTATAACTTGAAATCAGCTTAATGTGCAATAGGTAGTAGGTATAAAGTACATACCAACATTATTACGTAAACAATATTCGACCAGGCTATTTATTTGTATACCTAGATAGTCAAGGAAGGTCAAAAACCTTGAATGGTCGCCGACATTTTTATTTTCATTCGGATTTATTTTCGCAAGAAAATCAGCCTTTTAATGTCTTTTACCAAGGTCATCGAATTTGGGTTAGCGTTTTACCGACATAGACTAGAACTGCGGACGTGGGAAAACATTAAATTATTGTTTTAGTAACAGACTATTATAATTTGAAAACTGTACTAAAGAAAATATTCTGTAATTAGTAATAGTTTTAGATATACGAGTAAGTCTTTTATTTTTGTTAGTTTCTTTGTTAAACTGTATTGGTCTTGGGCAAAATAAATTATTTCTTACTTTCTTTCAAATATAAATACAATGCTGTCATAAACAAACTAATACTCTCGGCGGGAGACGTAGATTCCAGAAAAATGGCCGCCATTAAAAACTAAATCAACTCAAGTGCAGGCGATTCGCTGTTGACAACGATCCCGCACCAACAATTATGAAGCGAATAATTTAATTAAAAACTTTGAATTAACTGCATAGCAACAGTCGCGGCGACGAAAAATAAAATTATTTCACTGTTGACAAAAACAACAAGAGCGTCCAGTTAGTTGCATGTGGATTAAGCAAGCGAAATTTTCAACGAAACTCTCACTTGCTGAGGCTTTTGTTAGGCTTAGTTATAAATATAAGTACTAAAAATTCATTCACAGTAAATACGAATTTTAATTCAAGCATACTGAAATGTATGAATGAAAATAACTGAAAAAGTATTTAAAAATGGAAATAACACTAGATTTAGTATTCGTAAAAGTATCTAGTTATCTACCAACCTCCATGGCGAAACAAGACCGAAATTAGGTATAAGAATGTTCCGTCATATAAACACATAATATAATAGCAGATCCAACAAGGCAAGCCCTAAAGGGTACTTACTCTAAGCTGAGCAGATAGAATATAAAATGAAGGTTACTATTTAAGTGATAACATGAGCTAGGACGCTTATTCCACAATACCGTATTCCGTCATCGCCGAACGATATAATATATTAACAAAACGCGGTTTTATTTCAAGATAAAATAAAATCGCCACCCCAATTTAGCTGCTCGACAATGGAGTCTCATAAACGTACCACGGCCACAGTAACCGCAAGTATCCCCCCGTCGAGACAGCAGCTGTAAGCGACAAAAGGCGCAATTAATACTAAACAAGCGCACAGCGAAACAACGGTAAGTAAAGTCC
>DWQL01001166.1:0-12147 GCA_018231265.1 Noctuana haematospila | reverse complement strand
CACACCGACGTCCTTCCCGGGGTTCCTGACTGGCTGGGTCAAGCTCACTAGCAAGCTAGTTAACTAGCTAAGCAATCAAGCCCCGCACATTAGTCCAAGCCCCCTTTAAGTCGCTTCTTGCGACAGACAGGGCATCATAGGTCTTCTAGTCCTCAGCCACGGGGAATAAATTTGTAAATTGTAATAAATAAGTATTTAGTTAGTAACTTTTCAATATTCATATCCACAAACATTAAATTTATTTATTTTCATTTAACTTTAGTTTTTTAGTAAATACTTTTGGTTCTGGGCATTTTTAATTTGCGCAATAATATTTTGCAAATGATTGCACGCTGAAAAAAGCAATCTTGGTTATCGTTGCCTTGGTCGGCATCGGAGCGGCATCAAGTAAACAGCCCGGTTCGTCCTGCATTTCAATCGACTCTATTTGTATTTTATTGGAGACGACTCGAGTCGAGGCCAAACGCCACGGACCAAAGCTTTATGTTTTATTGAGTTCTCTTTATGAGGCTTACTCAATAATAGACTTTGATATTAACAGGAAACGATACTATTTAATTGGCCGTTTATTTTCGTGGATCCCGTTATTTTCGTATAATTTTACAGGTATTTTGTATAGGTACTTTACCGACCTTTGAAAGAGGAGTACGTAATTATACTTAATAGAATTTCTTCAGTTCTAAATTTTTGTAACTCAAATGTTTAACGATCAAAGCGTCATGTAAAATATTTAATTTTACTTAGTAAAATTATGGATATATTGTACATTACGTCCATCTGAACAAACTAAAAGTTAACACTACGATATTAATTAAAATTTTCGCTGTTAAATTAACCGAACCTCGTTATTTGAAGCTAAAGTAGGAGATCGGCCGCCTCTTCGCACATTATTACTATCGTTCGTGTTGACACATAGCCATTTGTCCACACGCGACTGTTGGAATAATTGAGGTGTACATTTTCACTTTGTTCCGTTTCCATTCGATTAACATCGTTGTACCTCACTTGTATACAACCTATTCGGTGTTTACTAAACGATTTGAACAGTTCGACGATTAACGCAACCAAGCGCGGATTTTTTTTCCTACCATCCTCTGCGTTCGCCTTGTTATAATTTTAAAATAACTTTTTGTACTTCATAAATGAGCCCAAAATGCTATTAACAAATTATACAAACAACTATGTAAATACTACACGAAACTGGAACATACTCGTAAGTTACTATAACACTTAATGTTTTAAGTTTTATGAAAGGTCGGTTACAGCGTAGTTTGAAATATATTGGCTACTGGGTCTCGCGAGTCGTCTGAGTACATTTTATGAGCATCTAATAAAAATTTTATCGTGTAACAGTAAAGAAGCAATCAGTCTGTAGGATATTGGCGTGCAGGATCCGTAAACACGTACATTTTTATGACACTTTGCATTACTGCGATTCATAGGACTTTTCACAGAAATGTTTATTGATTTCGATAATTACTACCCAATACACATTACCCGCAAGTTTTGTAGAAAAATCTTAATAGAATTATGTTATGCTTCGTAACATAATATAAAGAAAAAGGTGCTTTTGATAATT
This sequence comes from Noctuana haematospila, assembly GCA_018231265.1. Classification (NCBI taxonomy): domain Eukaryota; kingdom Metazoa; phylum Arthropoda; class Insecta; order Lepidoptera; family Hesperiidae; genus Noctuana; species Noctuana haematospila. The sequence continues at coordinate 10,568 of DWQL01001166.1, read as the reverse complement.
TCACCTGCGTTAAAGATCATTGGGTCTGTAGCGTATCGCGTAGCCATGCGTAGCTGTAGACGAGCTCATTGTCGTAGTGCCTTCGCAATATCCCGTTGATCGCAACACACAAGCCCGTTATGAAAAGCAAACCGAACTCTATATTTGATCAAAGGATAGGTAGTTTGTATTTTCTTATTATAATATGTACCGCAAAATAGTAAATAATTATTTTATTCAAACAATAAATATTCCTTAATTGGATTTAACTTATTATCAATATTTTAGTGTAGATTGTGAGATATGTAGTTACAATTTTTCATATGAGCTATTTCATATGAGTCTCGGAAGCGGTCATCGAATTTACCGTAGTCCTTGACATAGCTTTATAGCTTTATTGAGTAGATCCATTACGATGTACACAAACCGCGGGGCTATACGCGATTCCCTTGGATGTAAATCGAGTACCTACACGTGGAAAATCTCCGCTCAACGATGTGCTAGGATATAAACACAGACGAGCTTACGTCACCTGGGGATAAGTTGTTCTCAAATGTGTAAAACTCTGGTTGCTTTTTACAGAGAGCATATGAAAAATTATTTCTATAGCGTTTTTTTAATAATTATTATTTTAAGAATATTTATTTACAAGACTCATTTTGATGAAACTAAGGTTTTCATTTTCTATCTTACTTTTAAATATTATGCTTATTAATTACTACATTTGAATTACATTTGAAATTAACTTTACTGTGTAATTTTTGTAATATCCACTGAATTTTAAATTTGAACTTTAATTGTTCTTGGGCTATTTGAAAACATCCGATAAAGGTAGGCCGCTAACCCGTTTCTCCACAAATCTGCATTGGGGCAGCGTGATGGAGTTTACTTCAGGGCTTCTTCGGTTGTGGGGAGAGACTTGTGTCCGGCAAAGAGCCATAAAAAGGTTTCTAGGCAAGTCAGATGAGTTTATTTCTTAAGTGGCATGATATATCTGAGTATAGGTAATTATGCAATTGGCGCAATGCGAGAGGCCGCAGATCCCGACGGAGCGAGCGAGATCACGCGCGCCGCACCGCCGTTTGACCAGGGCTTACTGCAAGTACTAATATGTTTGGAAGTCTTGTCTATGAATGTTTATAATTAACGTAAGTATATATGTAAGTACATACTTCGAATTTGTATTAGTTTCTTCAGTAAATATTTAAAAACTTTTTGTTACTTGCTTCACTTTACTATACTATACTATACTTGTACTTGTATTAAATATCATATTAAACAGTTGTAGAACTTTTTTGGTAATTACCTATCACACTATTGCTGCCCGGTTGGAATTAATAACTTTTCATATTACATAAAGAACAAAATTTTAAAATTGCATTGGTTGCAATTATATATTTATGCACATCCGTACCATAAAAAGAAGAATAGTCTATACCTTTAGTCATGCAATTCCTACGTGGAATCATACTAGGGTCACATCTTGCATTATGACCACGCACGCCGCTTAGCGGATTCAACAACAGCTTATCTTAAGCTGCATTAAATTATTCAAAAACATCGAAGTTGGAGCCGGTACGCCTACGAATACACCATAACATAACTTTGTTACCTGGACTTACCAACGCTTCGCAATTCTGACAGCAAATAAATGTAAATAAAGGTCATTAGTGATATTATACCTAACTTTGAACAAGTACGGAATCTACATAAACAGTGTCCCTTTTTATGTCTACACTTTCTGCAATTTTAGAAACACGTCCAACGTTAAAACGTTTAAATCTTTAAATAGACCTCCAATTGAAAACGATAAAAGCTGTAGAATGGTTATGCAATTTCTGCGTAGCAACAGTCCCCAGATCCCTGTGATCACGTTACGATCACGCACGTCGAGCAGCGCGTTTGCCATAGCTTACTGCGCGTACTAATATGTTTGTAGGTCTTGTTATAAATAAATACGTATATTTCACATTATTCCAATTTTTGACCCAACATTTTAGAATCATTAACAGGGACAATAAGCTCTTAAGACATCCTAAGTTACGTCTTAACAGACCTCAGTATGATTAAAATAAAACTTCAGACTTATTTAACATTAACACATAACATACCTTATGAATTTATAGTTTTCATACAGAGAAAACGTTCATTTGCGTTAAATTTTATGCTATAACTTTCATGAATTACTAACACTCCTAATTAATGAAATATAATATTATTTAATTTAGTTGTAAAACCACGTAACAAAAGTCAAATGCTTTCGAGTTAAATTGGAACAATTAGCGCTTGTTCAAAGTTGTAACACATTTAAAAATCAGTTTTATTAAAATGAGATACTAAATGTACGTTTACTAAATTTATTTCATCAAATGAAGAATAGTAAAATTCGTAACACTAAATGGCCTGACCTAAAACTAAAAGATTTATAGTGTCAAAAAACTATTTGGGCAATATACGTAAGTTAGTTTCATCATTGAAATATTAATGAAAAATGGCTGTAGATGGACATTGTGATTGGTTAACGTTACTCTTTCAATAAATAATATATACGGTTTCTATAAAAATGTTGAAATAAAACTAAACACTACACTCAATTAAAAATTGAATAACTTTTGTTGCGAAATACCTCCGCAGTAGTAACGACGCTAATCCAACTTCGTACGAGTTCTAAAAACAGCAAAACAATAGCCGAACTTATAATAGTGTGTTCGATGCAATTGGCAGCTAATTTCTTGCAGCAAAGCAACTCTGAACGTTGTGAATATTTTTGTGGTAATTTTTTATTGAGAATGTGTTCGCGTTGTGATGCAAGAGAACAGAGCCAAATTAACTAGAAAATAATTATTAGTTCCATAACATTTATACTTTAATTAACTTCGCGCAGTTAGCAGTGCATTTTCATGAAGACATAACGTCGTAAATGTGTGAATTTTACTTTCCTAAGTACCTACTACTGGGTGTCGTAAAGACCGCGTATTAACATCCGGAGATGGGTATTATAATAATATCTACCTTCCTATTTCGAAATGTGCGAGCTATCCAATCCTGGCCACGTTCATCCGTGCCGCAATAAAACTCGTCCAGTTTCGTCATAATATGCATATGTGATGAACTGGTGAGGATATGACGACTCTAAAGTTAGTCGAATTACTCTCTCACTTTGCTAAAAAAATATTAATGGTATAGGTACACATTTTTCTGACCGATGCCAAAGCTTTGGCAAACCATAATAAATTACCAGTAGGTATGACATGACAACATTTCTATACCTTTTTTATCAGAGCAGAAAATTCCGGTGAGTTGACATTTTAACGAAATCAATTAACCGAATGGAAAATCGCTCTGCTGCTGAATTAAAAGGGGCGCGACGATAACTATTTGAAAGCATAAATCGACAGTAATTCATACACTAACTGATCCAGTAATCCAATAAAGATCGTGGGCATACACTACTCTGATACAGCGGGCATGTTGTTTTTGCGATTGGAATTAATTTCATAAATAATTAATAGAGCATATTTGGCTCGGCGAGTGCAGGACACAGATGAAAATGTACTCGGCAAATTGACTTCAAACCGCAATCTGGAAAAGGCTAAATACCTGCTAATGATGGCGCAATCGAAGCTTTCAACTTTAGACGCGGCTATACAGGGCTTCAAGCTTTATCTTCGTATTTTTTTATAATATGATGTGGATGGAATTTCTATATCTAATTAGACATGTAAAGATAAAGTTAAAGAATAAAACGTAAAATAATTTGAGAAATTTCTAAGTAAGAAAAGATAAGTAGTAATTTTATTTTGCGTAAATGTTATATTTGAATTAGATTGTTAGATTCGAGTAGTCCGATTTTTTCTATCATTGAAACGGCAGTTTACCATATCGCAACAAGCAATATGAAATCAATTCGCACGTAGACTTGGCGCTTCGCCGTTGGCTAATTTGTCCGTAGTCAGCACTAATCAGCTCTCATTACGCATATTGGCGTTTCGGTTACGTGTTACAATTATTTCTGTTTGATATAATAACAAAGCAATAGTAGATATATTCGAAGTCTCAAAAAGTTTAAATTTCATATAAAACATGGAAATCTTTATTTTCCTTAATACTGATGAATTATAAATACGTTTAGGCTATAGGTTGTTAGTTTTAGAATGAACATTTGTTTCTAATGTAACATAAATGATTTAAACCTAACAGACTACATCGTTAGCCTTACATATTATAGCTATGCACGTTATCGGCTATTGTCTAGATCGAATAGAGATAAAATTTAATCGAATCGTTTGTGGGCACGGCAAAATTTGTACAAACAAATTAATGCGAGGTGCAATTGGAAAATCTGTACAAACACTAAAACAAACTGTATTTGAATTTTGAAACTATTTAGTCTACGCGCCTAAATTTATTTTGGTATTTATTTGCACCCCGTAACGATTCAAATATTAGTACCTGTCAACAAAATCACTTGTTTAATTGAACATACAGTTATATCTAATATATTTAACGAATAATTCATCCTGAATGTCTGATTATAATTACATAAATATACGTTACCTACCCAGTGGGTATACAAATGCAAATATCTAACATTGTTTGTTAGAAAAGTTTGAATACAAATTTCGTATTACGTTACGTGCCCTCAATTGGGAATTATTAATTTCATGTTCAGCAAAGCTTAATGTGAAAATGTGTCCTTTTTACATTCCGCCACTTTTTGGTCCAGACGATGAGAGTCCATAACAAAAAGGTATCTACGACTACGGGGGAATTCATTTTTTGCAATGTTTCTATGAACAAAATTTTAAAAAGTGCCACAAAACGAGAGGTGCCGGAAAACAATTCGCTCACACAAAGAAAAACTCTGGACCTAACTTTGCCTTTCTGCGACGAAACGAGCGAGTTGGGGAACAAAAACTATTAATGTAGAGGCTCTCACGGCCCGCTGAGCTGTCGGTGCGTTTCGTTTGATAATTTCCGTGTACAGCGGGCTTTAATCGAATGAATCCGCGCCCTCCGCACGCTGGCCGCCTGCCTCGCCGCCCGCCGCACCCGCGGGCACAATAAAATTTGTTCACCTCGATTATCGCAAACAACGGAAAGACCTTGCTCGTTTGGGAAATGACAAACCTGTAAACAACCAGATTTCGAATAGTTTAAAGTATTATCGACGTACCATAAAATATTTTATGTCTGCAGGCCTAAGATAAAAGGAACCAAACGTGCCGACTGGAATCAAAATTAAGCCCCGAGGCTAATCCGCATCCGTCGTAATAAAACACATGCAAAGTTTTTCTTTGCTGAGCGCGCAGTGGCCGCAGCAAACGGAAGTGAAGCAACAGGCTTGATTAAAACACGTGTTTACAGAACGCACGTCCTCTCCCGTTCAAATGCAATAATACGAGTTCGTTGGTTTTAGAGTTGTTGACAGCGGCTTCCTCGACTGATATCTAATATCAAATGCCCCGGGCAGTAAGTTCTATAGCTACCCTAAAAAAAGCTTTAAACAAACTAATTTAAACCTTTTCGTTTGTTTAAGTAGGCATACTGTATCCATGTGGTTATTTTTGTGTACCTACTATTCATAATATTTGTATAAAAACCAGTATCAAGTATCTATCTATTTAAAAAATAACTATAGTAAGTCAATGTCTTAAACGTCTAAATAGTAATACGAGTATGTAGGGAAGTGTGTATAAAATTAACTTTATAAAAAGATTTTATCTACTAGATACATTAAAGTTTTACTATTAGATAGGTACTATGTAATAATACAATATGACTAAGGTACCTACATACATATAAGTTATAGAAGGTACTTTCAATATTATCAGTAGACGAAGTACTTTCTTTTTTGCATTAAAGTTCAAGTACGTAGGTAGGTACGTAGTAGGTACCATATTATCCAATAAATATTTTACTAAAGAAAGCGGTAAATACTTCGAGTAACATACCTATAACTCAGCAAATTTTTACGTCTGTAAATTATAGTTTTACGATCGAAAATCATTTTTATGTTTTCGCAGGAATTTAATATGACGCTAGCTATGCTCGGCACATTCGCTCTTTTATTGCCCTGTAATTTTATTGTTTTCTCAATTTTTATTAACTATCAACTAGGTACAAAACTCCTTAGATTTCTGTTATATAAAAATCAATAAATTTTTATGTAAGTAAGAAATAAGGAAAATGATTTTTTTAAATAGGACCCTACCATGACAATACCTTTTAATCTAATGAATTTACGAGTATCTTACGTATTTGATCAGATAAAAAACAAGCATGATAGGTATAAAAATGTTATATTGCTAAGAACTTTACCAGGATCACTATTTGCTGGTTGAATATTTTCAAAGAGCTTACAGTTTTTTTTTAACTACGCAGTAATTCTTTTTTAATACACTTTGTGCAAGATCGTGCATCTACTGTTAGGTTCAGGAGATGCGCGCTTTAATTCCCCTTTAATTCCCTCTCTGCCCCGAGGCCTGCTGAATACTTGTTTTCTTTATTATTTAAACCCAATGAGACGAGAATATACACAAGTAAACGCAAGTGCATTTACTAAACGAACGATTATGAAGAAACCAATTTAGTAGAAGCAAGAAAAAATCACTTCCAGTTATTAAGCTTCATCTAACAAAGGTTTTAATTTCCTCTACTTGTAGACAATGTACCGTTAGGTACACTAAGTAATTTTAATGTTGTCAGAAACATGATCAACTTTATTTAAAAGTGAACAGTAGCATATCGATTATCGTCATAAACCCCACTCTCTGTCATTGCTAAGCATGAAACTTCTCTGAAAGAGTAGAAAGATATTATAGTTCACTAGTTATGTTTATGGTTCACAGGTGAATAAAATACTTTTGTTTTGATAAAAAATATGTTAGAAATATCAATTATTACCTATCCATTTATTTTTAAAAATGCCACTTACCTGTACGTCCTATGTAGCTACCTATTTATGGAAATACCTACAGGTAAATTAACAACGTCAAAGCATCTTTACGCAATCAACTTACACAAACAGGGCAGTAGGTCGTGTCGCGACGCACAAACGAACCTCGCAGCTGCGAGAGGGCACGTCTCTATATGTTGGCAATTGCAAAAATGCCGTAAAGGGTGGTGTTACTTAACTACTCAATAATTTCACATCTTAAGAACTTGTGTTGTGAGGGACCACGGTTTATGACTCACTATAAATTCAGAACATGAAAAATTTCGGAAATAACTGTTCATAAAGAACCGTATCGAACTAAAACAGCTCTATCTAACGGAGCTCATACAGCATGTTACATGCAAGTGCCAAGAACGTAAATGGCGTTTAACGTCATTAGGTTTTGCTGCCTAAAGATAAGTTGTTGGTTGTTGCAAAAGCAAGCAGTTTCCAGGCACGCAATTCAAATACTGCTTAGCTTCACTCTTTTAACTTCTTGTAATTAGGCTGACTATTGAACACATTGCCACGTGCGCATAGTGTACATATCTCTCATTTTAGGTCACTGCAAATATCTTTTAATTTTATTGACGAAAATAAAACAAATAGTGAATTTAATCTTTATTCATCTCCCGTTTACATTTGTGATGCTTCTTGGATTATTTTTCCAAATCCAATTTTAGAAAAAAGCAAATTAGTAGATACCTACATATACAGATCACCTTCATTATTTAGTTTGTTTAGTTAAAAAAAGCAAAACTCCATGTCTTTAAATAGACTCATTCAATGGATAAATAACAAAATTTATTAGATGATATGAGAAAGGTTTGTCGTTCAATATGTTTTCAATAGTGAGTAATTACGTGAATAACTGCCTTATTGATACGCAATGAACTTACACAAATCTGCGAAGTGGGTCACGATGATTAATCTAGGGATTTGAAAGCTAATATGGATTTATTACTTCTTATTGCCAGAGATTCTATACGGTTACTTGATGGGTAAGTATGTTGAACTCAGTGTCAGCGGAGGTTTGACTGCCTTTTTCTGATCACAATCTTCATCATTAATAACATTTTTTAAATTAGCTACGGTCACTTCGAAAAACAAAGTTTTTCTTCTAGAGATAAAAAGATACCACGGTGGTTATTGTGGGTATCTACTTATTTTGATAAGTGCATAACAAGTATATTTGCTACAGTGGAAGCAAAAGACTGAAGTCCAAACTTTATCGATTTTAACTTTCTTTCGTCACATGTAAAAACCTGTTATACCTATGTAGGTAGGTAAGTATGTATACCCGTATCGGAGCATTTCGTTCAAGTTCCTTATTCACACTTGCAGTCGTGCGAATGTAGGTGGCACCTTTATGTAGGGCAGCACAAAGCAGTAGAAGGAAGAATCTCAACAATGCTCAGTACGCACGACATCAAAGCCGAGCGTTCTTCATCTCTGACTGTGGGCACGATGTCTCGGGGCTCCATGGCTCACAACCGCTGGCGAGTTTGATGCCTTCTTTGCTTGTGTCTTTGCGAACTTCATGCGTATAGGAAATTTCCAGTTGAACATTTGTTCTTTTAAATAAAAAACAGTTCTTAAAGTTTCTGATACTATTATTAAACTTACCTATTAAACTTACCTACTAAAGTTTAATAAGTACGTATTTGCTTTGTGGAACAAATGGCAGTGCACTGAATAGTTCATGACTGTATTGATCGTAATGCAATGATATTGACCTTTCAACATGTAAACTAGACGTAACTAAAGATAGAGTCCGCCGTATCGATTTTTCTATGGACAAGATAGGTACAAACACAACATGAAACCTTGGTCGCTTACGTGAAAGTAAATTAAGTACCTTGTCGTTACTAAGTCGCTTATTTATTAAGATCCTATTTATGTTGTGATTCACAATTCACAAGTTAGTGAAGGTAATAAATAGAGTATGAAGCATTAACTATGTACATTAATTTACATTGGATTCTTTATTTAGGTACTTATGTACCGTACCTACCTATCTAAAAATTATGGTTATCATAAATAGTAGAATGAAACATTAAAGTTCATTAAACTGTCGGATTACCACAAATAACAATCTGTAAAATTGACAAAATCAAATAAAATTGGTATATACCTACCTACCTATTGCTTTGAGAAGATCCTTGACATATTATTACAAGTATTTTTATTATATTTGTATATTTTCAAACAATTTAACAGCAGGAAACATTTAACACGTGAATATCCTAGTTATTTCACAGAAGACTGGCAATAAGCTACAGTAGGTAATTGTGAGAATCTCAACAACGCACGCACGACATCAAAGCGCAAGGCTTCTTCATCCCTAAAAGTGGGCTAAATGTTTCTCGCGTGCTTGTTTGCCGCTGTAGAAAATATAACTTTGTAAAGTTTTTGCCTTTTCCTTTTGAACACCTTCGCGACTGATGTAACGAACATTATATTGTAATACACATCGATATAAATTATAAGATTAGTTGCATATAAATAGGTAGATTACCTTTTAGAGGTTTAGGTAGGTAGTACCTAAGTGTTTCTGAATGTAGAGAAAAATAATAAGGTTCAGTGTTAAAAGATTGCAGGTAAGATTGTAAGAAATCGTTCATGCTATAGTTAAATAGTTTAAATACATAAATAGTGCAGTACAATCAGACACAATCAAAAAATAAACTGTTAACTGATTAACTGACTAGGTATCTAGGACGCTGTAACAACAATTTTTTATCATGTTTCATAAAATCTATGAAACTGTTTTCACAGTTAGGTACCATTAAGTAGGTAACAATCATCATCTGTTCTGTTCATCATTTAAAATTGTAATTTCTAATTAACGATTTATTTTTAAGATGCGTATCTAATTTAAAAACAACTGAGCATTTGATGGTTAAATTCCGACTCTTTAAAGGCGTCCTACCTACGCCATTACTTTTTTAGTTTCAAAATACGTAGGTATCTATAGGTGCCTACCTATTTTATCTGCTGAGCTTTAATGTATTTGACAATTATTATCAAAAATAGAAATTAATACGGGCTAAACAAAATAAATAAAAGCGAATGAATATCACTTCAATTAAAATTAGTTTTAAAAAGTTCGCTGTCTACAAAGGTCTAGTCTAGTCACACTGTAGGAGGGTGACGATACAATAGCTGTAGTTTTGTGACTCTCAACAGCGTACGGACGACATCAAAGCGCTAACCATCACCATCCCCCTCCCTATGAGTTCGATGTGTCGCGAGTGTCGCGGCTCTGCGCCGCAGCACCTCTGGCACTGGCTAGTTTGATGCCTACTTAGATTGCGTCTTTGAGAGCCTCTTGCGTTTTCGCGTAAGCTGCGTATGCATTAGACGTAGCCTCGGATGCCGCTTCAGTTCAAGAATACTAGAATGAACGCAATGCGTTAAATCAAGTCACGCTGCGTTTAGGGATGAAACCGCTGACTTGCGTTAGCCCTCAATTTGATTCAAGCGCCTATTTAAAGTGCAATTTAATTTGGGTATTTAAACAATGGACTGTGTTAGTAAAATCTTTTACTAAAATTCAATATCAGAAATCGGTAGGTATAAGTAGAGATAGCGGTTGAGTATCGACCTACCGCTAAGGTGAAGTCGATCTAAGTTTATTCATTTTTCACCA